>KQ962483.1:122212-139930 GCA_001563735.1 Leucoagaricus sp. SymC.cos
GACCAGACATGTCAGAAATTCATCAGGCGTGTCACAACGAAAAAGGCGTACCGGTAAAGATAGTAGAAGAACGAGAGGAGGTAGAATCCAAGTTTGAAGAATGCCTCCTTCTTGTGTCCATCTAACGTACGGAAAATCTCTGTTGCATCCAGCATATGATTCTTCTTCATAATTCTGCATGCGAAGCGAGCTCGGTCAATACAGACTTCGTTGAACATGAAATACACTTACTTATTCACATTCCAGGCCACGAGAGGTAAATTAATCAGAAGTGCGGTCCATTGTCCACTTATGAGGAAAAGCAGTGCGAGGAAGGCATGCGCAGCATTTTCTGGTAAGACAAACTAGAGCAAAAATTAGAAGCCAGAGTGAAATGCTTGTAGAACGAGGTGTTAAGCACCTGGTTTATTTTGTTACATAGATCAATGGGATTAATGTAGTCGCTCTCGAGGTCCGAGTACATTATCACCTAAAATATTAAGTTCAGTGAATGGTCCAAGGAATAAGTTCAAAAAAACTTGTTCGGTGGGACGGAGACTGGGGTACGGTAGGAGAGAACAACTCACGAAAAAGACCATGGTGAATAAGAGCGCACCGGCCCAGAGCACAGCAAAGAGGAATAACCAGCCTAGTTAACAAAGAAACGATACGCGTCGCAAGAGCACCCAACCGTTAGAATTACTTCTTGACGAAAATCACTGCCAAAAACTCACCACTCGCCATGATAAGTCAGAGTAGTCGGAAGCACAAAACGCAGTGTGTTGATTCTTGGGCCTGGGGGGGCAGTAAGAGGGAAAGCGTCCGTGCGCAAGGACGCAGGTGGGCAAACCGAGGCTAGCGACCGAGGGCGATGCGTTCTCTCACAGGCGCGCGTACCGGTATGATACTCGTGTTCTTGTCACAGTCACGCACACCTCAAGCTCGGGCACAAGACTTAGAGAGGCACAAGATGCAATAGCCAGCGATTAAATTTTACCATAGCATGAACAAGACCAAAACTCATAAATGTACAAGGGCAATAGAGTCTGTTACAAGAGTGAGGGGAGGTGACATATGAGATACTTCAGAAAGGGGCCAGGTAGACCACTAAAAAAGGCACGGAAGCAAAGTACCGAAGAAAGCGAAAGATGTAGAAGTAAACGGAAATCAGTTTCAATCAATCTCCATTTGACTGGCACCACCATTGCGTCCTCCTCCACGTCGTGCACCGCGACCGCGACCGCTTCCTCGGCGTCCGCCCCGACCCGTATTTGCCTGAGTATAATTGGCGGGGTTGGTACCAGGAGGGGCAATTAGCACCTGTGCGCGAGGGTCCTCCTTGATGATAGCGTCTGATCGCATTTTCCTGCTCAAAAATCAATAACGTGTTCTTCTCACACAGTTAATGGGAACGACTCACGACCCAGGCTCGCCACTATCGCCCATGAGGACATCAACACTCCCTTCGTCACGCACCAAACCCAACCCATCTGGTTCACCGAGTCTGTTGCTGAGCGACGTGCTCGCTGCAGTGCTACCTACGATTCGCACAGACAGCGTTTTCCCATCAGCTTGCTGATTGTGAAATTTCTGCACAGCAGAGGCCGCAGATGCAGGAGCCTTGAATGTCACTCTAATTTTCACATCCTCTCCTCCTTGGATCAATTTCGACGATGTAATAGCGCCACATCGTTTGAAGATAGCAGCCACGTCCTCTGCTGTGGTACCCGCCACCAAACCACCAACTTCAATTACATTGCCTTGAGAGTTACCAGCACCTTTGATGGAGAAGCCTCCTTGATCCTTAGCACCGGAGGCAGTGGTTGCTTCGCGTAGAGCGCGCTGTGCGAGGTTGTTGATGTTGGGTTTTGGTGCGCCAGGCTGACCTGAGAGACGCGCCGAGAGGGAATTATGGGATTCATATAGGTCATGAGACCATTGTCCTTCGATATCGCCTTTAGGAGGCCGAGAGCGGGTCTGGCATTGCCGGTGTCGGAAAATCGGGTTTGAGGACGCAAAATTAGAGAATACACACGTATGGGGTCGAGGACGAACGGCTTGCGGACTGGTTGGATCTTGTGCGACGTACGGGCCCAACGGAAGCAGAAGTAGCGCTTGGCGTAACGTTCATGCGTTCAAGAAGAGAGGCCATGGTTGTCGAACAACAAGAGAGGAAGAGACGGTGAGGAGGCAAGAGACGAGTGGTGGAAAAATTAGATGATGATGGACTGGGAAGAAGAGTGGTGGTTTCTGTTTGGCATCATCACCCCGACCAAGCACGGAGGTGGCAGTGCCGCATCGCCACTGGTGAGCCTTTTGATCTGGCCCATTGAATGTGCGCTCCTTGAGGTTTGCATGAGGTTTGCGTCGTTCATCCATGTAACTTAATCCCTTTGCTGAACGTCACATGTATATTTTGTTACGACCACTACACTCCGAGAGCGATCCTCAGTCATTGGCCAACTCGACCCTGTTGAGCCCTGAGCGTTTCCACGTTCCATCAACACACCAACATTGACACATTCTCAATGCTGGGGGTACTGATCAATGATGACCTCTACAAAGACCATCCTTTCTGAGGCAACGACCTGCCCCGATACTACTACCCAAAAACGAATAATCCGATATTTCGTGAACCGGGACCGGCTCAACGGGAAGGCTCACCCGATGTTTCGGGGTGGTAATACACGAAGCGGTTCCCCCAAACAAAGTTCAAGCGCTTGAGTTCCTATAAATAAGAGTCTCTGGGACCTTACTGTCTCCTTTCTTCCCCGCTTTTCCTGCATCATGCCTCAGAAGATCTACACTTCGCCTGCATCATCTGTGCACATTCCCGAACAGTCTCTCTTCACTTATTTGTTCGGGTCGAACGACGCCTCACTTGTTGGGCGTTTTCCCGCATCCCACCCCGCGTTTATCGATGCCGACACTGGCACAACGGTCACCCGCGGCCAACTCAAGAATCTTGCCCTCCAGCTTGGCTTTGGCCTGCGGACCGTCTTTGGTTCCAAGCGCGGCGACACGATCCTCGTGTATTCACCTAACTCTATTCACTGGCCTGTCGTTGTCTTCGGTGCCTGTAAATTTTTCTTCCTCATCCTCCTTTGTGCCTAAAGTTTCTGACATTACTGAACATTGTTTTTAGTGGCTGCCGGACTGAAATGTACATTTGCCAATAACGCGTATAATGCCCGAGAGCTGGCATTCCAATACGCCGATAGCAGTGCCCAAGTCGTCTTCACGAGCGAAGAAGGTCTTCCTGTCGTCCGCCAGACGTTCCAAGAGCTCGGATTGGGCAAAGAAGGCGAAAAACGTATTGTCGTACTCTCACAAAGCCTGAAATGGGCTGGAGGACCTGATGCCCCCAGGCGTCCTGACGCCGCTGGTCTTCAAGAGATTGCTGACCTACTCGGAAAGGGCGCACTTCAAGCGGAAGAACGATTCAACGGTAAAGATGCGAACGAGACTGCTTACCTTTGCTATAGCTCAGGTACGTACTTCTCATCAGTGTTCTTAGATTCTCGCCTATAAAACTTCTTTTGGTTCGGTCAGGCACTACTGGAAAGCCCAAGGGTGTAGAGGCGCGCTGCATTAACTTATTCCCCTTCGAAACTAATCTAAAAGTCGGCCCCTCCAGACAACACACAAGAACATGGTCTCTGTAGTTTCCATCGTCAAGCCATTATTCCCTCCGTTCACCGAGACGGACAAGATGCTCGCCGTTTTACCATTCTACCACATTTATGGTGAGAAGCTTGTTTGCTACTTCATTTTGAGTTGAGCTTATCAAATGTGATGCTGCCCTCATTGGCAGGTGCTGTCAAGCTTCTGCAGTTCCCGTTCATTTGTGGAACTGCTGTTGTGGTCATGCGCCGCTTCGGTCCTGTCCAATTCTGTGCCAACATTGAGAAGTATAAGATCGACGTGGCCCTTGTAGTTCCTCCAGTTCTTGTTGCCCTTGCCCGTCATCCTGGTAAGCCATTCCGAAACTGATTAGCGAAACCTGCGCCCTAACGCAATTCTTAGCCGTCGATAAGTACGATCTCTCTACTGTTACGTGTTTTTTCTCTGGTGCCGCACCACTGGGAGGAGCACTGTGCAAAGCCGTAAACCAACCCTTTCTACTCACCACAAACTCTTCTGATTTCTTTTCGCCACTCTAGGTAAAAGACCGTCTTGAAGCTAAGCGCACGAATGGCCTGCCTCTGCATATTCTCCAGGGTTACGGTCTTACTGAAACTTCGCCAACGACTCACCTCCAGCCCATCAGCGGTGCCCATAAGGCCGGAAGTATTGGTGTTTTACTTCCGAATCTCGAGGCGCGGCTTGTTGTTGATAGCGAGGGAGCCGGTGAAATTGATGCTGAAGAGGGTCAGCCCGGAGAGCTTTGGATCCGAGGACCGATCGTGATGAAGGTTCGTTCTGTTTGGCTTGTGGAGCGGGAGTCCTAATAGCCACCGGTGACTATAGGGTTATTTGAACCGCCCAGATGCGACGAAGGATTCTATCACCCATGATGAATGGTTCAAGACAGGCGATGTCGCAATTCGGGATAAAGAAGGTTATTATTTCATTATAGATCGCCGTAAGGAGCTGATCAAGTACAAGGTACGTGCAATACTCCTTGCGTCCTCAAACGTTGATCCCAGCACCCATCTTCTAGGGACTCCAAGGTCCGTTCGCCTCTCAAAGATTCACTTAGTTCTTCAAGAATTACTCACCGTCTCATAAGTATCCCCTGCGGAACTTGAAAGCGTACTCCTCAGTCATTCAGACATCGCAGATGCAGCTGTTATTGGCGTCGAGAGTGTAAAGGGGGCAACAGAACTACCTCGGGGATACATCGTCCATGCGAGACCTGGCGAGCTTAAGAATGACGTGCAGAAGGTTGCTTTTGCACAAGATGTCAAGACGTGGATTCAGGGGAAGGTCGCGAGGCATAAGTTCCTCCGAGGAGGTGTGTTTCTTTCGCTATCGTTTGCTTTCACTATGTACACTTATGGGGTTTAGGCGTGGTCGTTATTGATGTTGTACCGAAGAGGTAAGTCGTACCGTCTATTTTCCTTGAACAAGAGGCTGATGGATAGGCGTAGTGCTGCCGGAAAGATTCTTCGGCGTGAGCTTCGTGATAGGGCGAAGCAGGAGCTTGCGGGACGCGATCCCGGTGGCGAGGATGTCAAAGCCAATCTCTAGGCGGGGCGGGGGTTACAAGAGCAGGGTTATACCACCTGACTATACCACTCTGCTCGGATGACCGTGAGCTACTAACTTATGTTGCGTATCATACAAGGGCAAATGCTTAGACCAATGCAACTTAGATGTGAACAAGAATCACTATTATCATGTCTATACAGTGTTACACTGTAGGATCAAAAGAACATCACAAAATTTATTGTCATTAATTTCGGCCACAAACCTGAATGCTTCAATAATGTCAATGGTGCGTTTAATACTCGGATGCCAAAAAACAAAGGTCAGGTGTGTCAAATTGTGGTGCACCTCTCCTTAATGCTTTGCATCAAGGAGATACACCCTGAAGAAATTCAATAAAAATATTGAAGCATCATAGAAGTAAAGAGAAAGTAGGGTACTCACCAGAGATAGCTTAGGCAATCACCAGGCAATCGAACGACGAGGTTCGAGGAGAAAGGGAAAAAAATACAAGATCGAATTCGCGCTGACCAAGAGTGAGCCCCATTGTGTTGAAGACACGCGAAAACGCGAGTCAACTATCGTATAACTTTGGTTATGAGCAACAAAGTGCCGCCTCTCCAGCAAACCAACGAGCATCAAGAGTGCTCATGTCTTCGCACTCCTAATACCTTTCGCCGTCAATCAGCCTTCGAGTGCAAGCGTACAGAGTGTTCAAGCGGGTGCCAAATGTGAGCATGCGACAGTGCACACGCTCAACACAGGTCGACCGGGGTCCTTGAACGATCATTCGATCCGGAAACTGTCGTGCCTAGAGCCAGTCGCTTTCCAGAGAAATGGACCGAAGATATGCTCTGCGATCTCCGGGGACTTTCCCCACAGCCAAATTCGAGAGCCAAGAAGAACTCCCTGTGCGTAAGCTGCGACGACGATACTTTGGACAGCGCGAGATTGTTGTAGAGAAAAAAACAATTTCCGGACCTTTGATGAACAAAGCACGTGACAAGATAAATCTCCGACAGCTCCGATTGAAAGTGCGAATGAATTGCGATAGGCTGGGCCAGGCGGCAAAGTGGCGCGTCGGATAAGCGCTAAAGCGCTGACGCAGCCTCTGAGTGCTGTACGCATTAGGTAAGCGCCTTGCCGAGGTTGGGGACTTGTTCCCACCAGGTCCATCGCCGCAGGATATCTGTTTTTGTCCTCCTACATCAATCTTTGACCACCACCACCACCCATGTCCACTGGCCAAGCTCAACCTGCGTCCCAGCAACAACGAAAGCACGTCCGGAAACCACCCTTTGCTGACTGGCCCACCATCAAGATCCTCACACCTCCTCAGGGTAAAGTGTTTTTTGTTTTTGACTCGTATCATTGAATCTAACATAGTTTTCACAACAGGTGTATTCTCGCTCCAGAAAGATGAGTGGTGCGTAACGTACTGCTCGCAATCTGTCACTGGTCGCATACACGGCAAAGAACCGTACTGTCGTTCACTATGTGTCCGAAAGGTGTTCCCCCATGAGGTCCGCAACGTCATAGCGTTCAAGAGGCACCAGAAATTAGACCAAAATGGCAAAGCACCGTACCCTCTACCAGCGGAAGGCCAGGCTGCAAACCTCCCCCGGATACTTGGCGGCAAGCCTCCAGAGGATCCAGAGGATCCGGACTATAAGCCTCGTCCACCAGAACCTCCCAAAACTTGGGATGAAGGGTGGTATCTTTGGACCGGAAAGGGACGGCTGGTCGCTCATGAAAAGATGGACTCGATGTCATTTGATTTTGAACGGCAACGACGTGTAGCAGCGATGAAGGAGAAGCGGAAAGAAGTCTGGCAGGACTATCAGGATAGCCTGCGACAGCAGAATTCGGCTCAAGATGATAATATGAGATTGTGGGTGCCTAATGTTCCGCCTCGACCACTACCAGATACAAGGTGTGTTTTTCAGTCTCATGTACGCGCGAAGCTGTTACTGACATTGTCCCTTGTCAATACAGCTCACAATCGCTTCTTGTGCCACTTCCTCCTGACTTTCCGCCTTTCTGGGAAAGAATCAACAAGCTGTTGGCTCCTTCCGTCCGCGTCCTTGGCATTCTACGTGATAGCATAAAATCGGGCGAGCAAGTGCAGTTTGCACAGCGTGTATGGGAGAAGGCTTGGACGGATGAACCGTTTGTGCTTGCGAGCCGGACGTTCAGCAAAGCTTATGAGCATTGGAAGGAGAAGGATGAGGCAGCTGATGAAGAGGATGATAAGAAGAATTCGCCTTGAGAAAGGACCAGCTTCTTGGATACCTGCTATCAGGATCTGACACTCGCATTGCCATTCAGTAATTGGCTTGCATTTCATTCATTTGGGGATACATTTGTACAATCGCTTCATGTTCGTAATGCACTTAGTTTATCTTGCTGTATAGATAAATAGACACCACATCTTCACATTTCACTGTTACAGCACTTCCTTGTAGATGTGCTGTGGGTTCCTTGAACAAACTTGCGCTCTCGTTGGCAGCAGGAAGCCAGGCGCCTCAAGCGTGCACGCAATACTTCACATGTACACTTGAGCACTGAGCCACCGAGAGTACAGATCCTAAGCTTCACATTATGATTACAATTGCAGCATTTATAGTTGAAAGCAGCACAATGGAGGTCATTGGGTGTGTGCCAATGCCCAGGCATCCTTGGTGTCACTTTCAGTGAGAAAGAGCGCCTGGTAGAGGGCACAGTCCTAATCACTTCGAAGAATATTTCAAACACGAAAAAACTTTCGGATGACAACAGTGGGGTTCGAACCCACGCCCCGGAGGACTGGATAGAAAGGGATGTCCTAATTCCAGCGCCTTAGACCACTCGGCCATGTTGCCGCGCTAAACAGTGAGAAGGTGTGATTACTGATGAGCAAGTCCCAAACGACCCTCAACTGCCTCTTGACCTCCGTCTCTTTTTCCCCCTCTACTGATGGAGGAATGGGCGTGCATGGGCTCACTACCTATCTTCGTGGGCACACTCGCTCCTTATCAAAAACCATCCGGCTTCCTTCATCCTCGGCGGATATTATCCCGGTAGTGATAGATGGATGGTCGTAAGTACATCTCGAATTCAATTCTCGCTCATCAACTGAGCATTTGCCATTCTTTAGCTTTATATATCATCTATACCAAGATTCCAGACTTCCGTGGGTGTACGGAGGAGAGTATCCCGAATTCTCGCGTGTGGTTACGCAGATCGTCGAAGTGTGGATCGGACTTGGGCTGAAGATATACTTCGTCTTTGATGGTCTGAGCTCAATCTTCATGAATTTCTGCCATTATATGACTCAAGCTAATTCGAAGGTGCATGCCCTGATATCAAGATCCCAACTGTAATCACTCGACTTGCTCAATCGCATGTGCAACCTGCCCTCCTTTTCTTCCGGACCTCCGCGGTCTCTAGGTCCACAGCTCGATTTCTGCATGAGACGAGAATTCTCCCCCCTTTGGCGTACAGCGCTTGCGTTTACGCTCTTAAAGAACTTGCAAAGACAAACGATGCGCTGGAGGTTCACTTTGCGGATGAAGAAGGTGATCCATATTCAGTGGAGCTCGCTGGTCGTGTGAGAGGCTATGTGGTTGGCAATGACTCTGACTTTGTCATCCTGAATGCCCCTGGTTATCTCGGCTATATACCCCTTGATGATATGGTATGGGAATCGCCAGCACTTGAGCAGTCACTGCTAGTTGACGATGATGGTCGTGGGGATGATTTCCAGACAGTCCTAAAGCCGAAGTCAAAGAAAAAACGTGATACTCCTACAGGCCGAGGAATAGTACCTCCTGAAGGGGATTCCGACATTCATCTGTCGTGCACTGTATACCATCCCGACCTACTCGCATCACATCTGAAAATTCCCGTCACTCTTCTTCCCCTTCTCGGAGCACTCGTAGGCAACGATTTTACTCATTCCTCAGAGTCAGATCGTCGCTCCATCCAATCTATGTTCTTTGAGAGGAGGTTGACAGTCGTTCAACGGATTGAAAACGCTGCTGCGGCAATGCGCACTGTCCTGTCGCCGATTACGCCCAGAAGGAAGAGTGGCCATCAGGTTGGGAGTGTCATGGATCTTATTGACAGGACAGTCAACTTATTGTTGTCTCGACATCCTGTCCCTCCCAGCTCTGGAGAAATCGACAATATCATAGATAAAGTGGTCACAGCCACACTCCAGTATGCAATATCAAAACGCGAAGGTGATGCTTCCTTGTGGCAGACAAACATCTGTGCACTTCACGACCCAGATGATTGCACCCTTCTTCCCATGATGTCAAGGCGTGTCCTTGAGGAGAGCGATGGCGTGGAGGGTCAAACACCTGCATTGATTCAAAGCGCCAAGATCCGGGACCACTATGTTGAGGCATATCGAAGCGGAATCTTCTCACCTAAAATGATGGACTTGCTGGATACAGGCACCTCGTGGCCCAAGCTGTTCCTCGAGACTCCAGACCTCGAGGCTATTGCCTGTAGTATAACGCGACCACTGCGGACGTGGATCTATTCCATCCTAGATGACTCACTTGGCCTTCCCATCTCCGAGGAAGATATCAATGGAAACGAGGTCGCCACGGAAAGTCAATCCCAGGTCGATGATATCGGAGGAGACAATGAAGACGAGGACGGGGACGAATTGATTGATGTTGTGGAGACGGATAGCGAAGAAGAACACGTCGACTTCCTTGCACCTCTCAAAGGCGAGCTGAAACGTCTGTATGTTTCCGACGATGATGCCACAGAAACAGATGTACCCGTGTCGGTGGTGTCCCAGAGGTCAAATCGAGTTGGGAATCCCAAAGTCACGGAGTATGTGCGACGAGGCACTCGAATAGCTTCAGAGGAACTTGACGTTATACCACTGGACGACCTCTTTCCTTCCATTTCCTACACGATCCCCGAAGCTGAGCCTGATGCCGATGAAACTATATCTTTGGTGCAACAACCGATACAGGAGAGATTTACAGTCTTCTTGCGTATTCTGAAGTCAGACCTACCCTCTATCCGCAGATTGGCGCCGGAATATCTACAACCTGTATTGGCTGTTCGATGGATTGCACGTTGTCTGCATCAACGGGCACTTGAAACAGGGTCGAATGATAGAGAGAATGAGAAATGGACATTGCACGAGGCAAAATGTTTTTTCACTGTTCTTGCCTCATGGACAGCCAGCGCGCCCAAATCTGATGCGAACTTGGCGACCGAGTACCCACCAATCCAGGATAGGAATGTCCAACTGACGGCACAGTTGCTGAGCACCCTAGAAACTATCGAACATCTGGTTCAAGCTCTCCTTCTAACACCATTGGTACCCTCAGTTGCGCATCGATTTTCTGGCAAGCTTTTCCATTCGTACCTTTCGGGAAGTTCAACTCTACCTGACATTAAGGTTGCCCAGGGAATGTGGGACGCGTGTCAAGATGATTTACCGGAAACCTTTAGGGAAGATCGGATGATGAAGAAAAAGGAGAAAAAGTTGAGGAACGTTGAAGGCGTTGCCACAGCATCAGTTCGGAAGAACAAGCAGGCCGGGCTGACTGTGCGGAGTGGGTTTTCGTTGTTAGCAGAATTAGGGGAATGAAAAAGAGCTGTTGTCTCATGGTGCTGTATCTAAAGTGCAACTTACATCATCCTCTCTGCTTTGTGCCGCATAAGCTCAGCTGTGTACGTTGTTAAGATGTATCAGGAGAATCTCAACTCGAGGATCGCTTTTGTTGAGACAAAAATAGACACTTTCAGCGTTAAGCGCTCTTGTGCTGTTGAACGTTGAACCAGTGCACGCAGTGTTGGGCGATGCAACAATTGCCACTGCTCCAGGAAAATCGCGGTGATGGTCCTGAAAATGACTCCACAAAATGGCAATGCGTATCACCGTAGCAGTTATAAAATCAACAAGGGGGTAAAGTTAGCTGGAATCCAGTTCAGCCCACAGCCGCCCCCTCTACGCTATCATGTCCACTACTTCATCCACCAAACGGCCTGGCGTTCAACTCCTGATAAACGGTTCTCCTCTCCCTCAAGACCCATCTCCGAGGTCCCAACCCTCTCCACCTCGGCCATCAAGTTCATCACAGACCTCTGCCGCATCCTTGGCGGAAAACAGGAACAATCTCCAGGGGGGCGGTTCGCCTGCCTGGGATTTCACATATGAGAAGTTCGAGTACAATCTTGTCGTTTACACCTATAAAGATGTCAGTGTCCTTGTTCAGGCTGCTCCAACATACGAAGTAAGTGTCCCAGAATAACTAACAATTTTTGGTTATGAATTGAGGAAATGATTGCTTATGCAGGAAGCGATTGACATCGTTCTGAAAGAGTTCCCAAAGATACGCGAGGTTCCAAGGGAGGACATATCAATCAGTTATGAAACAACCTCGCAAGGAGAATCCTCCTTCTGGCGGATCTCTGAGAGTGCATGGGTTAACTGTGCAAAGAAATTTCAGCCGAGAACGAGGCTAGAAATTGGCGTACGCGGGCAGAACAGGTTCGCAAGCATGTCGAGAAAGTCAGAGAAAAACCTCCTGTCTTACAGGCCGGCTGATCATGAGAAAGGACGGCCCCGATCATTGAGTCCACGGCCTACTAGTTTCAAGGGTCGACCTGGACAGCCACTAACCAAGCAGCGGAGCGGAAATTCTATTTCTTCTTTCTTCAAAAGATTTTGATTGTTCAGAACTATGAAGTGGACAGAATGAACTTGCTTTGTAAAAGTAATTTCTATAGAGCTGTATTATTATGTAGCCTTAGTTCTTGTCGTTGCATCCAAACTACATTCTTGTAGTCAGATCAGCTTTCTTCAAATGCAACGCTGCGCGGCGCCGATCAGCTCGGTCCTCCGATAGCGTGGCGGCGGGTGCCGCTTCATGCAGCTGTATTGTGGCGGGACAGCATCGAGAGACCCATATAGAATTGTTCAAGAACAGAATACCCCGTTACGTTCGGCTATGTCGCAGGAGTGCCTTGCTGCGGAAGGTTGCATTGTATTGTAGCAAGTTATTGATATCTCGAACCCAGTCGTCGTCCTTTCCAGGACCAGCGCCCTCATGGTGCTCTCCCTCATCGCCCGGTTCGGTGATTGACGATCTGTTGATACAGGGGACAGGGTATGGTGATGCTTGAACATTGACGTATTCGCCAGGGTTTAAGATATGAGATGTTCTGCCGTCCATGGAGACGCCTGCGGGCGACCTGCTTCGATCACCTATCTGTAAATACATATATGAAATCCATTCTGGAAAAAAGGGATCTATAATAAGCGCTTACTCGCAATGTGATTACTGAAGACGCAGGAAATACAAGTGGTCGGAATGACAAGCTGCGAGGGCAAATAGGTGTGAGGACCAACGCGCTTAGTGATGGATGAACAATGGGACCACCGGCAGATAGAGAATAAGCCGTCGATCCAGTTGGAGTTGAGACGATCAATCCATCGGACTAAGGGTGGGTTGAACAGGAGAAAGTCACGGAAAATGACAAGAGACTTACAACAGCCTCGGTCAGGTGCTGTCCATCAACAAAAATGTCAATGGTGTTGAGGTGGGGACTCGATCCACGGTGAAGAGCGATCTCGTTCATGACCTGCCAGTCTAATGACTCTTAAATAGCGTATCTTGATAGACAACTGTAGGGCGTACCATCGCCATCACTTCCCTTCTTTGCTAAGTCCTTGTTGTAGAATGTACATGCTAGGCGCATTCGGTTAAGAACTGTCGCCTTGCCTTCAAATACACACTCAAGCGCCTTAGCGAAATCATCAATGTCTATGAATAGCATCAGTTGGTGGCACACCCGATGCTAAACTAATGTTAAATACTTACGGAATGGTAAAAGAAAGCCTAGTGTGCCCATTGAAAAGCTCAATACCGGTGGAACAGCACCAGCACTGAATAGTGAGGAGGCATGAAGAATTGTGCCATCACCTCCCAATGTGACAACAAGATCAATCTTCTCAGCATTCGGACCTGTGCCGAGAACATGGGATGAGATAGATAACATATGAGAGGATGGATAAAAAAACTTCCCTGGCTTCCAGACCTCTGCACCGTGAGGAATGTCTTGTCTGTCTTCGTGGAATACTCTTACACCGGGGTATGTAGCGTGAACATGTCTAAGTATCCATGTGAGAATGTGGCCAAGGTCAAAGATGAGAGGACTGACTCGAGGAAGGCGTCAATTGCAAGAATAACGGGTTGAGTTCGCATTTTGTTCACAATCAGTATACTCTTTGGAATATCTAGAACGGCCCTTCTGTCGTTAACATGAGGTCAATAACTCCGATTCCGAAAGCGTTTCTCCACAAACGTTGGTTGAGGCGATAACGACACTTTCGTGCTAGTCACAATTTGGCGAGCTGGTAGATGTCTGGAGTGCCTGTTCGATATTCTACTTGCTGACTCAAGGTACCGGGTCGATAGTAAGTATCTTGTTGATAGACAGCGCAACGCGCCAAGATGGCCGGGATGGCGGATGGAGGAAAACATTTCGACGCTGGCGATGTCGAGTGGGAACCGAAGACCCTGACATACAAGCCTTCACGTGATTTCACCAACTACACGCTGATGCAATCGACGCGTTGGACTCTACCTTACGACGTCCACACGTCTGTATATCTTTTGCTTGCTTTGCGATAAAGATGCTGACAACATATTTGTGCAGGAATCTTATGCCGGAGGCGCCCTAGATGTCCACCAACTCGTTCCCAGAAGGAAGGACCCGGTCCCAGATTAATCTGTCGGACGACATTCTTACAGTGTCCGAGCATTCTCCCATGAAAAATGCCCGGAACGAAGCCCGCAAGCCTTCAAAATCTCCAAGCCGTCATGAAGTAGTTAACGACAGCGAAGACGAACTGTTACTATCGCCCGAGAAGCGAACCAAATCTTCAGGCTCTAAACGCTCCGTTTCGCCTTCACCCAACGACGAATATAATGCTGGAAGTGAGGAGGATATACATGGAAGGGAGCTTAAGAGGATGAAGTGGGATTTAGAGGAAGGGGCAATGAAGAATCCTGTAAAGGATCGTCTAGCCAAACCTGGTCACACTCGAACAAATTCTGAACCAGGTGCCGGTCCAAGTCGCAATGGAGTTCGCAAACGCGCGGGAACCGCGTTAGACAGTAGCAAACCAAATTCTACGTCTAATGCTAAGCCAACACCTCCAACTGAACCGTTGACTGAAGGGGCAGGCCACAAAGCAAGGGCGCAGTCCGTGCCTTTGTTCTCTTCATCCTCTTCCCTGCCGTCCCTCGACCTCAGAAACCCTCCACTGTCCCCAATACGTGCTCGCTCCCCTTCACGTTCTCCAGACAAGTCTCACGGGCTTAAAGTGCATCCCAGTCCTCCTAAACCCACTTCATCACAACAGCTGTCAACAGCCGTCAAGGAATCCAGGGGGTCCATGGAAGTTGGTCAGGAACCCCCTCCTCCATTGGTGCTTGATACAGACATGGACATGTCCAATGTCAATGAACCTACGGTCCCGGCAGTTTCTGTACAGCCTCCAGCATCTCCTGCACCACCTGTCCCCCAAACTACGACTTCAGTACATCTGCCTATGACCCCTGCGCCAATCATACCGAGTGGACTGTCCCTTTCTGCGACAATGTCTCCGCTAACGCCCCTTCCTGAAACTCCGCTTCCGCCACGAACTGATGCCGGGGGTGAAGATCGGTATATCTCCAAGAACGGCTGGAGTATTGAGCCAGAAAGGGTGAATGCTTCGTGGCTAGCCTCATTTGGATGCTGACCGTAATCTTCCCCAGGAAAATGGAATTGACTCACCTCTACACCCATTGCCACAGCCTAATTTTGGTCAACCCAAAACTACCTCAAGTGTGCCTGCCATCGCATCTCATACTCAAATCCCTCGACCTTCTATCGGACTACTCGCCCATCCGCCGCTTCCTGTTTTGATTAGACCAGAAACCGGGAAGGCAAAACAGTCAAATCTCAGAATTACTGCTCTTAAGGGGTCAAATTCCTCCTCCGGCTCCGGTACCAACGCTTTCGCGCTGCTCATGAAGAACGCAAGCAAGCAGGACACGACCAAGGGGGAAGACAAAGGCAAAGGGAAGAGTGTCTCATTGTTGCCTAAAGTGCTCGCGGGAGCTGGCACTAGTAACGCAAAAGGGAAGGGGAAGGGGAAAGCGGAGCCAGAAGTCAAGAAGGTATCACTCAAGGACCGAATGAAACGCAAGGAGAAAAAGAAACCCGAAGCACCCTCGAAATTTGTACCTGTGATCTTTGACGACGACGACGATTCAAGCGTAGAGAAAGAGCCGGAACCTGGAGCTACGACGCCGTCAAGACCCGAAATCAAGAAGACGGCTCAACCCCAATCCTCGGCTGCGCCTCATGATGCTCGTGTCCCTTTAGCAATGCCTATACGACAAGAATCGCTCGTTGCAGGTCCGTCAAGGATACAGGAATCGATTCTAGATGGCATCAAGACTGGAGATGTGCGGCTCCCAACAGCCCCTTCACCCATTTCCTCCATGACCTCGCTATCGGACTCGGAGCCAGAAAACACTGGAATAACGGTGGTTGCACATACACCGACAACACCGACGCCAACCATAGTTGAAGGCGATATACTGTCTGGGGCAGATGAAGCCTCCGTACCCACTGCTACGACTGTTGAATCCGCGTCGGCTCCAGAGAGACAATCAACACCCACTTCGATCGTCGCTGAATCTCCTCTGGTGCAAGACAACCAATCAGCGCCCATTCCCCTCATCACTCGGCCTCTCCTCTCTCAGGAGAGCTATCCCACTCCCGCTCCTTTCATCGGCAATGTTGCTTCGATAACAGAGATATCAGAACCTCGGCCATTACCAACTCCCGATCCTATGACCGAAGTGCGAATAGCTGAAACGTTGCAGCCGGTTGTAAAAGCAGTATCCGTGCCTCAGTCACAAGAAGCAATTCCTTCCAGTGAATCTGTCCAGCCGAAGACAATTCCCAAGAAGCGCAAGCAAAGCAATATACCTACTTCAACTCGTGTCACAAGAAGTGCTTTCAGACCACCTGCCCCTCCTCCGCCTAAACCGACACGTCGTAAGCATTCAAACGAACATATGTATACTCTACTTATCCGTGATTTTAGGGCCAAGAGCTAATAGCGCGATGTCTCACAAGCCCTCCACAACTGGCCGGAGGACCCCCTCAGGCGGTGACGCCCACCAAGAGCCGGATAATGTCCTTCCCCAAGGCTCGCCCATGCAAACGAGTTCTCCCATACGAACTCCTTCCCGGGACCTTCGAACGCCTGGTTCAAGTCCAGCCAAGATTTCACTTGCTAAGACACCTTCCAAACCGAATTTCTCAGTGGAGGGGTCACCCTCACCGACGAAAATTGCTAGGGCCGTTTCCATGTTCAGCCGCCCTGCTGGTGAGTCTCTCAGACATTTAACTAGTATTAGGTAGATTCTGATGTGCGAATTGTAGACATGTTTGCAACAGACGATATTGGGGTGAGACTCAATGGTGGTTCGCTATCAACGCTGTCTTCGGCACTTGAGAAACTCAAGATGCCCGCCCCTTCTAGACCCAGCACGAGCCTCGGGTTCAACCCTGATGCCCGCAACGATGACGACGACGACGACATCGTGACCTCCGAGCATCCTTCTGAGACTACCAATAAGGTTGCTGACATACACCGTGAAAGTTCGGTCAAGCGTTCACTTACCGTTGGCAGTGCAAGTCGGGCTTCAGCATTGGCTTCATCTTCTGGTCAAGCAGGTCCCTCAACAGGAAAGCGACTTGTACAGAAGCCAATGACGATGTTCTTCTCTAAATCCGGCTCGTCTTCGACCTCTGGCGCCCCATCATCGATCTCCCGCTCAGCCAAAAGCAGTCTACTTGGAGGTGTAAGACCGTCTTCGTTAAATGCTAGTATCAAGGGCAAAGGCAAAGGGCTTCTTGGCAGCGGTGGAGGGTTGGGCGGTGGAAGTGGTTGGGTGTTCCCGACGGCGAACAAACGCCTCACTCAGAAGGCGAGCAGAAAGACGACTCTGCCGACTGTTGAAGCTAGCCCTGTCAAGGGTGGTGCTACTCTTGGTTTGGATGGAGACGACAGCCTTGCTGGAAATAACTATTTAGTGACGGACAATGAACCGGCACCAGAAGGACTCAATGAAGGCACCGTTACTGGTGGCATGAGCGACGTTTTCATGGCACCATTAGATAAAGATGACAACGCCGAAGTCACAGAGGGAAGCAATGCAGATAAATCTGCCGAAAAGGGCAAGGAGAAGGTGAAAGACAGATCGAAAATGAAGGACTCTTCAAGACGAGCATCTCTCGCCTTTTCTCAGCTGTCCCAGTCGCTCAGTGCAGGTCCTGCAATTGGGACCGGTATAAAAGGAAGCATGGGTCCCCCTGCCACACCTCGTAAAGTGGCAAGGAGCGCCAGTAGTAGCTATCCTGCTCAATCAAACATCTCCAGTATAGCCCCTGCCGAAGCTGCGACCCCGTCAACAAGATCTGGTGCCTCTCCAGATAAAGGCCCTGGTTCTGGGGGCAAACGTTTCAGTGCCCGACAAGCAGCAAAAGTAGCCGTGAATGCCG
>KQ962483.1:139940-164380 GCA_001563735.1 Leucoagaricus sp. SymC.cos
CGAGATGAAGAGCCCTTCAACGAGTGCGGGCCCCAGTGGTTCGACAAAGACTGCAGAGAAGGACAAGGCTTCAGTACCGAAGGTCGAGAAGTTGACTGCTTTGAAAGATTGTAGAATATTTGTTGACGTCCGGACGGATGATGGTGAAGCGGCAGGAGGGCTTTTTATCGAAATGCTGGAAAACTTGGGTGCTAAGGTTCGTTCTCACCTCATGTCCGTTGCTTATCCTTGTATCGATGTGATATTCAGATGCAAGCTCGGGTCGGACAAGCATGCACCCATGTCATCTTCAAGAACGGGCTGATGAGTACAATCAGTCGTTATCGGTATGTCATTATATGTAGGTTAAGTTCCGATTTAACAATGCATTCGACGACAGGTTACTTCGAGACCCAAAACCATGTGTCGTTGGTATTGCTTGGGTTGTAGATTGTGTCGAACAAAAACGACGAGTCGACGAAGCACCATTTTTGATTGACTTGAGTGAAATGAATATTACTGGCACAAACAAGGTATGGTTATCCTTTGTCGGCAATATTCGTTCTGAATCCCCTCCCCAGCGTCGTCGTTCCATGCTTCCTAAGCTCATATCGTCAAACTTAATTGACGACGCCGCAACCGATGTAGAGCCAGAAGACGGGGGAGACGCCGACGTATCTATGGATGGTTCTACCTCGTGTAGGTTTCTTCTGTCACCCGACCAGTCCGTTATGCTGATAACATTTCCAGCCGTAACACTGGATGATGATTTGACCCCTCTGGAAAGAGCTAGACGTCGTCGGAGCATGATCTTCGGGCCATCTGTTTGATTCAATTATCTTTTGGGTTCATGACTTCCTGGTCCCTTCCGCTGTTAAGCATTAATGATGACGGACGGGCCAGCAAACCTACATTTCTTTCTCTAATTGCATGCATCTTGTCTATACGATACCCTCTAATCCATTTTTTTCCCCACCCACTTCCCTCTGCCATTCATTTTCAATCTTCAGCTGTAGAAATGTTAGTTTCGCTCGATCATTCATTCATTCAACTAAACCGCTTTCAACACCTTTTTCCCTTTTTGTTCCTGGACGTTGTGATGTAAGCTTAAAGCTTAAAGCATGAATGTGCCAATACAAGTGTTATCCAAACGCTCCTATGCAACAGTTCTCGTAGGGGTGTCAAAATGCAAGGCCAGCGGAAGCTTGTACATAGAAAGAGGACCCAGCCAAGAAATCCCTGAGGCACGGACGCTGTTGAACAACGAGATGCTGATCTAACAGCACGAGTGATTAGTGGCATATGAAGTTTACATGTCGTCCACACTCCACTGGTAGCTCTCCTGTCCTCTCCGTTTTCGAGCGTTGGATGACTGGAACAGTTTCTTCTCGAAGCCATTACCACGATCTGAGATTAAGTCAGAATTGACAACCCTCGTAAATCTCAAAGATAAACATACCGACTCCGTCCCAGCGGTAACCTGGCTTAATACCGAAACGGTTTGGGGGGGGCGGCGGACCAGTATACTCGGGTTTTCGTGGTCCTTTGGACTTCTTTTTCTGCGCGAGTAACAAGATTTTGTCATAAGTATCAAGGCGTTCTTCTTGGGCTTGATACGCACTGTTAGGAAGGTAGCTGCAGGATCGTTCCACAATTCCTTGGACTTTTGTTCCTCGTTCAGTTCTTTGTCATCCGCATACCGGGCAAATGCTTTCCTTCTCTGCCTCTCCAGCTCTACTTTTCTCTTCTCTTCTTCCTCCTTCTGCACCAAGCCCTTTCCCCATTCCATCTTTTGTGCTTCTTTCTCTTCCCTCTCCCGCTTCGCTCTCGCAGCTGCAGCTCTCTCGGCTTTTGTGTCTATTCGTTTGCCACTAGAGTCACGATACACGGTTTCCTGTGCCTGTGCAATTTCCTCTGCCGTTGCTGTCTCTGTTTTCGGTGCCCGACTCGTTGGCATCATCTTGCGCAGCTTTGCTGCAGTCATTAATCCACCTGTAAAAGGCTCTGGCTCCTCCGAGTCGACTACCATAGGTTGTTCATCCGCCGGTATCGGTTCTTCTGGAAGCTTCTCTCCCTCTTGTATTGTAACCCAATTAGAGGCATCCGTAGTCGCGACTTTACGCTTTTTGAACGACCGGTCTTCTGCTACCACAGCTTCGGCAAGATCCTCCTCCTCTTCCTTGGCTTGATCCCAGCCCCAGCCTCCGTCATCATCCTTGATGAATGAGGCTCCCCCTGTAGTGGTCTCTTCTCCCTTGCGCTTCTTCTTTTTCTTCTTTGGAGCAACGCGAGATAGGATAGCGTCAGCTTTGGGGCCTGACATGTATTTCTCTGCCAAATACGCCTTGAGGTCGGCCATTAGGACGAGCAACTATTAGCGTTGTAGAAGGCGTCTGATATTTCGTGGAAATTGTATGGTACAAGCGACGGAGTAAAAACTGAGTCGGTTCTGGTTAGCCATTGCTTCAGCCAGTTCACAATGCAACACTCATTTGTGCAGCATCACGTGATTACATTGAGTCGGGAGCTTGCCTGCCAGGTCGCGACATTGGCAGGCAAGGGGCAGTCACCCGGGTGGTTCTGGTTGGTAAAAAATTGCTACTGACAACGTCAAATGGGATAGAAGTATCAAATTCCCAAATATCCAGCAGATATTATAATCGCGAAATACTGGTATTAGATTCAGTGTGTGAGATATGTCAAGTGAGATATTGCACAAAGCACGCCAAGTTATCAAGATGGACCCAAAGGAATCATCAAGTTTGTCGGTGGCAGCCACCAGGAAGCAAGAAACGAAACTTTTCTGCATTTTCGAGTAAATACAGAGGCAGCCCGACCGCTGTCTTTAGGCTTTCAGGTTGTGAGCACATCTATCTCCAGTTTCAAGCCATTTGAGCACTCACGGGTCAAGACTTATTTGCGAGAGTAAGTCGAGATACTAAGCAGACGTGGCGTCAGTCAAAGCAGTGTATACCACAGTTTAAGAAAAACATACGCTATATGCTTCTGGCAACATGCCAAAAATATCTTTGCCCTTGCAGATAGTTGCCTGGATCCTATCGGGATCCAATAAATCGATGCGACCACCGATACGGTCTGCATGTGAGAACCCCTTCATTTTGACAATGTATTCTGGAATGGTCCTGAAACAGTAGCTACAATGCCAGCCAGAGTCGGCGAGAATACGTTCGGTACTCTTGGAGTGACGGTAGAAGCTGTTGTCGTTCCATATGTGTGCACTTGCACGCCAGCTGTTGAACCCCAGGAACCATTCAAAGCTTTGGAGAAATGTGAATCGGCTGTTGTGTGCACTGCCTCGGTCTTGAGCTTACCTGTACAAGAAATTCCGTAATTGAAGGTGAATCGAATCACCAAAATCGCATGTCTTCAAAAGCTGGACAGTATGGCGTGAGGGAATCTCATCTAAATCCGACATCAAAACCAAGCTCTTGACCGACGCAGGAAAGCTTTTCATATGTTCCTTCAACAAATTTGACATGGTTAGGCGTGTATGAGACTCCACGTCCCATGGGGATTTGCCTTCGGACAAGGGGTATCCTGGTAAACTGTAGAGCATTCATTGGTTGAAGGCGGTGCAAGGAAAGGAGAAGCGAGACGCACAAGTGGTATACAATCTTATCTGCAAATTTGCTGAACCTCGCCTTGTTGTTCTCGAAATAGGTCTCCTTCGGTAAACCAGTGAAAGTCGTATTGGACTCTACGATGAGGAAGTTATCCACGATTGAACCAAGCTCGTTCAACCGTATCTCCAGTAGATCGAGTTCTGTGCTCATGAGCACTGCGTCTAACACCTTTACGTTGTCCTTATCCTTCCTCTCGGACCATCCATGTAAAGTGCAAGTATGAGAATCCATGTTGAGGCCTTCGGAGTAGAAGTGTGGTAAAACCTCGCTGGGGCCCTCGTCTGTGTCCCATAACGGGCGACTGGCATATGATAGGGTGTTCCGTATCTGATATTGGTACTGGTATCCGTAGAAAAGAGTGACGGTGGCTATGAGAAAAAATGGGACGAAGATGAGGAGTCGACGAATGGGTAGTGTCAACATTGCGACAGACGATAAGCGGAAGTTTGAACGAGAATGCTATTGGTGGACCAGCAACAAATAGCAGTGCGAGTGCTACCTGATCATGGGTCCTTATATGGCGGAGGAGTGGTGCATTAGCAGGGATCAGGCCTATGACACCACAACGCATCATGCATAAATGGCATGAACCTCACACGACCCATGATCGATTTGGTAATTGCTATCTTCAACTTTAACACTGAGGAACGAAATTTCGACAGAGTGTACAAAGGGGGCAAAGCTATTTTACAGAGGCACACAGGACCAGCTGCGTACGTCAGGGGGGGAACCGTACTCCACCCTTTAGCTTAGGTGATGATTAGAGGCGGAAGTAGCTTCAGATTGTTTGTGAGGGTGCTATTCGCACCAAACTCTGTGCGCGGCGGGGGAATCATGAGCGTTGGAGACTATAAGCAGTAGCCAGGATGAGATGTTGACGCTCAAATACACAGATACAACGAGCTCACCTCAGGCGCAGAAGTTGATTTGTTCGAGTTGGTGTCGATATTGACGAAATTGGACTCTAGAGGCGGAGGGACCATGAGTGGTGACGATCGCAAGCTTCTCGTAGGAGTCTTCAGGATCGTTCTCGTCTTTGGCCACTCAGCCATCGGTGTAGGTACAACAAAACCATCCATGTCATGATTTTTCAGGATTTCTTTGTTCCTCTCAGAGCTCAAGGCAAACAGCAGATCGAGATTCTTTGGCGCGAGAGGAGAAGGCGCCTCCGATACAGGGGGCAGCCTGCTGGCAGAAGCATCCCTCAACGAATAAACCATTATGATGAGTTCGCTGGTTATTGGTGTAGAAGCGGGAACTCCGGGATATGCAGTCACAGGCGTAGCACAGACCGACGCTGACCTAGACGGTAAGATGTCGTGAACTACGTAGGCAGGAGACTGTTCCGGGGAGGGCAACGGACGGAGAAGGGGACGCAAAGGTCCTGCCATGGGAGCTGGCGAGGGTGGAGGAGGTTCATGCTCTCGCGATTCATCAAATAGCCTGAAAAGTGTTGAATACAATTTGAATGGAGGATCGTCCTCGGGAACTCACAACAAAGGTATCTTGATATGCGGATAAGAATCATTTTCAGGCGAGAACATGGGTGTATCTAGTCCTGCCTTGGTCATCGGCTCATCTGGAAGACAGAGACGGCCTGGCTCATCATCCATAGGTCCTTGGAACAACCTGACTAAATGAGCCTCCTCGCTTTGTCCTTTCGCACACAACGCGTGCTTACAGTATCGGTATTCTCGGACGTTGATTGATTCGAGTATCCTCCGGGGAAGGCAGCGGCGTGTCAGGGTCTGAAGGGTAATCCTCTTCCAACTGCGGGTGATTTTCGGCTTGAGTGCCACAGACAGGCTCAAAAATTTCAGACATTTCTGGAAGAATTTGAGTAGCAAGCTACACAATCACCCGAAGTGAGAACTGATATGCTAGAACAGAAGAATCAGTGAGCTAACCTCTCGTCTGACACGTTCTTCCACCTCTTGTGGAATAATTTCTTTGATCATACCCGCCAATCGTTCATGCAACTTCTCCTCCAGAGCAAACCTTACATCACCCTCCAATTTGTTCCGTAGCTCCTGCATCTCTGTATTTTGTCTCACGATCTGTTCCTCAAGCTGAGCCCTAATAGACCGTATCTGCTCCGAAGAACACGTGTGTCAGGACAACCGTGATATCAATGTGGGAGCTGCCCACTTACGTCTTCAACACGTTTTACTTCGCCAGGAAGTGAGGACAAACGCTGGGATTGGCCACCCAGGACGTCAAACGTACGCGTCATACGACCGAGTGTTTCCTTCATGGACGACAACAGATTTGCGACCGCCAGGAGGTTTGGTGAGACTATATCTTCAGCTTTGAAATTGAGCTGAGGTTTCTCAAGCGACGGAGGCACAGTGGCGTATTTAGGCATCGGCCCCGACTTGGTAAGCGTTTTGGGGCGGTAGGGTAGAGGAGAGACAGGAGAGACGGGAGAGCGATAGGGCTGGTACGTGAACTGCGAGTATAGTTCATTACCATAAACCGCGGTGCCTGTGGCTGTCGGAACGGATGTGGTGTTGGAAGGGATGATGATAGAGAGACCTCGGGGTCTGCTTCGGGGGGTCATGATAGGGTAAAGGGAAGAGCAGGAGCAAGAACGGATGAGTGTGTTTTAAACAGATACGAGACCAGGGGTTTCGGAGGCAGTCAAGGCTTATGCAGTTGTCAGGTGCTTGGTCAAGTTTCAAGTCGATTGAAGACCATGAGGGGAGACACTTGAGCTTGAGACACTATCCGGAGGCAAGAGTTATAACCCATTCAGCGAGCTTAACATGAGTTTTCTGCACGGACTCCGTGGGGTTTGCTTGGTGTAAGGGGACACATGTAACGTTGTGGCTGCAACGTGGAGAAGGTACTGATCGACGACTTTATGATCGTATTGAGTCCGACACAAGGGTCTGTCTGGGCTTTTCAAAGGACATATCAGCATCCCCTTTTGCAGAACTATGTGAAAATTCTTGTTCGCAGAAACTTCGATATTTGTGATCATCCTTGAGCATTTCTTCTTCTGTCTTCACCTCTGCCACTTGACTGGAGCCCTATGAATCAGGCGTGGACGGTTTACTAATGAGGAATCTCTTCACCGAAACATGCTATTTGAGCATTTCTTCTTCTGTCTTCACCCTGCCACTTGACTGGAGCCCTATGGATCAGGCGTGGACGGTTTACTAATGAGGAATCTCTTCACCGAAACATGCTAAACATCGGCTTTTTTTCTGGAACGTGAGACGGCGGGCGATGCAGTAGTCGTGTCGCGTAAAGATGTAAAGACAAAAAGACAAAAGGATATGCAAGGGCAGACCGGCGGAAGACAGCGCCTGACAACAAAAGTCAAGGACTTCTGGAGTCCTCTATGTAGAACAGTAGCTCATGGCTCAGTTTATAGAGCGCATGAGAAATTTGCAAGGTTACCTGACGTTAATGAGTCCTCTATGTAGAACAATAGCTCAGTTTTGGCTCAGTTTATAGAGCGCATGAGAAATTTGCAAGGTTACCTGACGTTACGGAAATTTTCGACCGTGAATGAAGATTTTTTACTTGGTTGTGTAGACAATAGGAGAATAAGTTAAACAAGAGTTTCTCGCGATTGGGTGGACCCTTCAGAAGTTCCGGTCACCATAAGGCATTCGACTGCTAATGTGTGGGGCAGTCAACCTATGGCTAAGAGGAACTTTTATCATCCAATCTTGTTTTATCCACATTTGTGCGCACGAGCACAACCTAATTTTTCACTTGAAAAAAATCAGCAGGAGGTCCGAGGACTGAATGGGAATTTTAATTTTCCGTTTTTGTCGTATATCCCATACCCAGGCTCTTGATTGTCACTGTAGATATGTGCAAACCATCCCACCCCCCCGCCGACGACTTCCTTGAGGTCGGTACAGTGAGAGTCAAGCAGTTTATAGTAGTCCTAAGACGACCATCCATCAGGACTTTATCAAAATTTGGAACTGGATAGTACACACCCTCTCATTGGGTACATCTGCAACCGCATCTGGACTGTTGGGCTGAACACCTTCAGAAGTAACGGAGGGCCATCCGTTCTGCAAAAAATTGGATGAGTCATTCATCAGTGTAGGCCACTTGGGCGTGCTTCACCTCATCGAAGTACATCTTCTTTCCTTTGCCGTGATCAATGAAGTATTGAAGGTCTTTCAGCACAATTGGCCAGGCCTTCTTTGCTGCGATAGAAAGCTTGTTTCAGATAATTTTTCGCTAGACTCCAATGTTATCACACCTGTAGATGCTTCTTGAGAGAAGAATGGTAACATGTGGATATTAATAGAGTCAATGGCATCAAGTACGTCTTGGGAGCCATCGGCCTCATGTTCCTGGTAGCTGCATCCAGCAGCATCGTCAGCTTTGAGCAAGTTGATTAAAAGTTGAATGAGGTACGAACCCATACGCCATTTCGGAGACAGTGACAGGGATGTGTACACTAGATAATTTCTTCTTGGCTAGTCGTACTTGATTTACCAACTCTTCAGTATCTATAGCCCAATCGAAGAGCGGCTCCGATCCGAACTGCAGGACACGAGTGACCCATTTAGCCTTCGGGTTTGAGTGCAGAGCTTTGAGTAGGACGTCCCGTCGGCCTTTCCAAACGTCATCTCCATTAAAGCCGAACTTAGCAAACCGACTGATGTCATGAATGGTACAGTAAGCATGTAGATATAAACTCACCCAAATGAGCGCATGGACACCAAGACCAGCTTGCCAGGCAGCCTCGACAATATCATCACTTTACACACCGTATCAAGGCCGTGGTGTTTATAAGGGGAACTTCAAAGACTCACTAAAATCCAGTTCTGTCACAAACACCGTAGAGTCGGACATATCGTGAATTAAAGGTATTACGAATGTTTTTGAACTCGGAGACGAGCTTCGATCTGCTTTGACCTTTGGAATCGAAACATAGAAGTTGGTTTCAACCGTCTTCTTATCTCCCAGGAAAAATACACAAAAGACTTACAGTCCGTCACTTCATAACTGAAGCCCATGAATGCATACTCGGTGGCTGGATCACACCACCACGAGGAGAGTTCTGAGTCAGGAGGGACCTCAGATGGCATCTCGAAGCCGAGTGCCGGAAAACAGTTGGGTGCCATTTTGGGCCCATTTTTTGGACCGACCTTTGCGCCGACAGTTATATTCGTTGGTAGAAGAGCAGCGACGACTGGGCCCAGTAGAGTCAGGCAGAAGGGGATGAGAAGTAGGGGGTGATGCATAGTCGAGATCGTTTATCCCTTCCGTCGCCCTGAGCTAAGAGTTTTATATGGATTCGTTTGGCAGCTATGAATACAAGTGCTGCCACATGCCGAGATTTACAGCATCATCTCATCTGTACTTCGAGCACTCGCGAAGTTTATGCGAATAGGTCTCTCTTGACTTTCCCAAGAACTGTCAAAGAAAGAAGCTATCCTCTGTTTAGTCTTTTGGGCGAGACGGAGGGCCTCTGCTCTTGTTGCAGACAACCAGTAGTAGAGAATCATGAGTGCAGGTTCTGTTGTAACCGAAAAAGGTTACGAACGCCACATGGCGCGAGTTCACATGCCTTTGTTGCTGAATTTTGATTTGAAGGCGAGCAATTCCTAGACAGCAGCATCAGTTAAATTAAGTACAAGTTCGAAGGTTTGGCAGGATTCTCGGCAGCAACTAAGACGAATACGTAATTATATCCTAGACATTGAGAACTCGACGAAACGAGCGGACACTACGAGCTCACTGTGCGTCAGAGGCTGATAGACCCAAAGGCAGCATGGTCTCATCCTGTAGTGCCATACGCTCCCATGTGTGCTGTCGTAACTGTACATATGGATTAGATTTCAGGCGAGACGTGTTGAGTAGGATACACACATGACTTTCTGCTTGGGTAGAAGACAGGAGGTTCATATGGTCTGGTATTTCTCCATTGTTCTGTTGTTTATTGACAGGGTGAGAATTTAGATGGGCGGGAGAGTCCGCTCAAACTAACCACTTCGGATTCATCTAATCCCCGTAGGTTCAGACGAAGATCCAGAGGTAATCTTGAAGGTAGCACGAGGACATGGACGGTGGGAGTAAAAGGTCGCGAGGAAGCAGATATTTCGGACAGGCGCTACCGAATGTTTAGATCATAGAAACGTCACGCAGGCTAGGGACACACCTTTGCAGTGTTCAAAGCAAGTTTGATACTAGCACGATCGCCTCTGGCAGCTGAGCCTACTTTCACAAAGAGCTCCCAAATACAATCTATGATAAAGATCGACTTCTCGCGTGACACTTCAGACCTGAGAGATGATACAGCAATGATCTAGAGGCGCATCAATGGAATGTTCGCGGGACTATGATAAAGATCGACTTCTCGCGTGACACTTCAGACCTAAGAGATGATACAGCAATGATCTAGAGGCGCATCAATGGAATGTTCGCGGGGAAAGCGGGTTTAACACACTGGGGAATCAGCCCTCGCATCAACTCTCCAGATGCGCGGGTCAATATCAGAAGCGCGCCTTCTCCATTGCCAGTAATCTGCCCTCGCAAACTCCTCTTCACCAAGCACCATCCAGAACAACTCGTCCTGATCATTTTCACCCTCATTCAAGTGAATGACGTTTGTACCTGCCTCAGATATCCTTGACGCATACTTTAATGCCGCTTGTCTTTCTGCGCCAGTTGATCCACAGCCATGCCATACATAGACTGTATCCAGGATTGTCAGGCAGTAGCTAAATGCCGAGCACAAGTTCCTAACGCTCTGTTCTGACGTTGAGTGGTGGAACAACCAGTTGGTGGAGCGACCAGTCAGCTAGAGATACTCACAAGGTCGTGCTCATCAATGAAAGTAACGCCACTCAGATTGCGTATGGAGTACATTGCGGTATTTTCCGCAGACCAGTGCGACCGACTCCCCTAATCCCGCTACTTTTGAGCATCAAACCATTCAAACCGTAAGGGATTATTTTGACAAACCTGTCTGACTATGAGGGTCCCTCCCAAAAGGTGTACTAGTGGAGGCGGTTCTGAGTGTTGACAGACCACAGTCTGGGAAGCGTAAGATGTAAAACCCTCGATGATCATGAGCGAGGCGAGCTCACAGGTGATGTATTATATCGCTTCGCGAGTTCCTGAATCTTGCGTTCCTCCTTATCCCCTATATCACTCTTTTTCCCGTACCAGACCCAGAGTTGAGTCGATACCAAGCCGCTCGATTTTGACTTGTACCGGTGGATTATGGCTAGCAGCTCTGAGTCGTAAAAGATATCCGCATCACGAGACACTGCAGTCGAAATGTTGCCATGGATAGCAAGAACGTCCACAGAGATAGTCTTCGCATCTAATGCTAATAATGGAGGTGCTGAGTAAGGCTGGAGAAGCTTCAACACATCAATATTCGGTAAAGTGGTATCACGAAATTCTGATGATTCGTTTAGTGAAATGCTCGGAGATAACTCCACAAGAACTCACCGAAGTGAACAGTATTGTTTTTCGCCTTCTCTTCATTTCTGATTTTCGATACCTCGAGAGTCGTCTCATGCGGAAAGGTATCATCAGGTGTCCGTGTTAGTGTCCCATATGGCGTTCCATGCGGGGTTGCTTCTTCTTTTAGGGGCGGCATCACTGACACCACAGAAAAGCGATCATAGCTGGATCTCCGTCTCTCTAACGAGGGAGCCACCCTTGGCTTAGGTGCTGGCTCGGGTACAGGCTCCGCTGGGGGAGACATGACCTCTTGGCGCGAGATGGGTTCATTGGAGGCATTTGCATTATATTCATTAAAAGCCTGGGCGACATCCATTACCAGGGCTCTGTTTCCTGTGCTAGGAATTCGGGTGTGTTTGGGCGACGAAGGAGACCTCGGCAGTCGGTTACTCTTCGAAGGACTAGATGATTTTGTTTGGCCTGCCATGCTGCCGAGTGATCCAGTGTATCCGGATGTGCTAGAGGAGCTGGGATTGCTCGAGCTGGCGGATCCAACACTACTAGATGCCTGCAAAGTAGACTCTGGCGATGGCGACTTGGAATTAGGGGCCACTGACGGAGTACGCAAGCTGTCCAAATTGTCCATCCCCGGCAAGGCTCGTCGTATGAGAATATTATCTGACTTGGGTTCGATCTCGTGTTGGAGAGATTGAGCTTGGACTTGTGACGAGGCGACTGGTTTGACTCCGATAGGTGCATTCATAGCCCATTTCTGGGAAATCTGAGCAACGTTCGAAGTAACCTCTTTCTCCGAGGGCACAACTGTCCTAGCCAATGCTTCTGGACTCTTTGAAAATGAAGGTGATGGAGGTAATGCTTCATTCACAAGTGTAGGAGAAGGTGTGCGCGATAATTGTAGGGATCGTGATCGTGGTATCGGAGGGGCGGTCTCGAGAGAGGGCCGAGGTTCTTTCACAGGCTCGGGAGCTAATTTCACTTGTGATAATTCACCATGGCTGGCATCCCTGTTCTTTTTGGGTTTTCGCGCTCGCTGCTTCGTGGGCTAGAATTTATGATGCAACAAAAGTATAATTGGCAGAGTCGATATTGATGGCAAATCGGATGAGTACATGAACGAGAACGAGCACAAAGTCATTGTAAGTAGACACCGATGTAACATCACCAGAATGAACGCACATGATTCAATGGCTTTCCCGCAGGGGCAGGCAGTTCCGAAGGAACCGAAAACCTTGGCCTACCCTTGTCATCTGAGCTAGGGTCTCGTCGGACCCCGAGCTCATCCACGCCTGACGTCGAGTTTGGGTCCACGGGTAAAGGTGGCTTTTCGGGAGTCTTTGGTTTATAGACAACCATAGTCGTAGCGGAGCCAAAGCCAGGCCCACCCTCAGGAGGAAGCATCTTCTCAGCCATTTTGGCGCGGCGGGGACTGAGGGGTTCTGGAGGATCCAAGGGATCAGGATGCAGATGTGATGTCTTCGTCTTCGGGACTTTTCCTGACGCTGAAGATGGCGCGGAAGGTGTTGGTGTAGGCACTTTGGGAGGACAGTCCGTCTTCGAAGGCAGTTCGGAATAAACTTTGCGAACAGGCGACGCCTGTCGAGGTACGGGCGCTGGAGTTGGTGAAGAAGGAGCAACATTGGGCTGCCATCTGTCAAGGACAGAGCTCTTACGGCCGCTGCTAGGTCTTGAGGCGGGAGAGCTGGGAACTGACTTCGCTGTGTTTTCGAGTTGTGTGCTAGCTCTGACCATATTTTGAACAAAACCGCGACCTTGAAGCCGACTAATGGAAGGGGTGGGGTCCTTCTGGGGAGGAGATTTCTGGAAGGCGGGAGAGGGTGCTACATTGGAAGAAATAATCGGAATCTGGGGCGACAGACGAGGTTCGGGGAGAATAGCTCGTGCAAGGGAAGGTGTCGAAATTGTTGTTTTACTTGGCGAGACAGAAATGTTAGCGCTAGCTAAGACTTGACGAGGCGTCGTTAGCTTGTCGGGAAAACCTCTTGACGGCGTGGATGAACGTGAAGGTGTCGAGGCGTGGTCTTTGCCTGGAGATTTAGGTCGCTGCTCAGCATTGGGAGAGGGAGATTCGATGTTGGGACGAGTGAAGGGAATCCTGGAGGTATAACTCTCGGTTGACTTGAAGTTTGAAGAAGGAGTGCTCAGAGTCCGTTCACGATTCCCCGATTTTTGGGGAGAGATCGGACGCGACCGAATCTGGTGTGAGAACGGTGCCACAGCAATTGAAGGTGTGCTGGTCGTCCTGTCTCGCTGACCCGATTTTTGCGGAGAAATGGGTCGCAGGGTAGCTGCCTCTTCCACCTGCTTGGCAAATGAAGGTGTTGAAGTACATTTTGCCAACCGGGGTTGATATCGCTCGACCGCCTCGGATTCCTTTACTGCATCGCGGACAGACGTGCCAGCCTTGGGGACCATCCCTGGCATAGCTACACCACCTTTACCGAAAACTGGGTGAGGTCCAGTAATACTCCGTTGTTCAAATAGAGTAGGGTCGCTTGCATCTTGTTGGGGTGCATGTCTGTTCAAGCGAGGGCCTGTGGCACGACCGCCAATGAAAGCAGCTAAGGAGATAGGCTCCGGTCGTTGGGAAGGAGGGGGCTGAGCAGCTGGAAGTTGACTTGGTCGAGGAAGTATTCCCTGAGTGATAGATGAGGTATCAATATTTGAAGAAGACGGGAATCCGGGCAGCTTCCGCGGCGCGTCATCGTGGTCAGTCCGTCTGTCGAACGGAGACTTAAGCACTTCTGACGGGGGAGATTTGCTTAGCCTGGACGAGGGATTTCCAAGCGCACTAGGAGATACTGCTGTTAAGTGCGCAGATAGTAGATCAATGTTAAAAGTCAACCAAGGTACTAGTTGCCCTAACTCAACTTACACAGATCCATGCTATCACCGCCATACCCTGCGCCTCGGCTTCTTCGAAGCCTCGCCCGACGAGCAGTAGCAATCTCTTCCTCTAGTCTCTTCTGCTCCGCTTCTTCATCAGCGTCAACTTGTCGTTGGAGTGCTTTGATTTTGCTCGTCCACTCTGCGAGTCCAGTTTCTGGCTTCGGAAGATCGAATGTCCCTCGCCGTGAGGGGGTTACTGGCTCCATGAAGTCTCAGGCGGGCCCGATGATACTGTTGGGGCAGTGAAAAGGAAAAGGAAACGGAAAAGAAATGTAGCAGAACGACGCAGATATTTTCAACGATTCGAGCGTTACGAGATTTGAACAGGGCTCTTAAAGGTCCAAGGCACTTCAACGCCTCATGCGAGGGTGATGCTGTCCACGTGATGTCAACAACACGGGCTAGGCTAAGAACCTAATTTGTTCCTCTCTCAATTTTGAGGCTCCATCGTTACTCTGATTGCACCATGACTTTACAGGCTACAGGCTACAGGCTACAGATACAACTTAAAAATACACACACTGATACGAATGGTCTACAGGTATCAAGCTAAAAAGGCAGAGGCACCCAAAAATGCCAAGAGACCGTTACCGGCCAAGGTGAAAGGCTTCAAACTAAGGCCAGAGTTGCGGCTGACGAGTTCATTGGAGAACCTCTTTGCCAAGGCGGTTCCGACAACATTGACTGTAACATTGCGATCTGTGAGCGAAGTCAGTTCATTCTACTTGATGTTTGTCCGTAAGGACCCACCAAGAAAAGAGGCGCCACAAGCTGACTGAAGAGTCTCGTCAGCCTGGGAAATCTCATCTGGAAAATCGGTGATTCCAAAATTATAGGCAGCCTTCGCACAGCTAGTGCAAGCAATCTCGGTGACATTCGAACCCAGAAAAGTATGAATGTCTTGGCTCAGAGTGTCGAAAGTCAAGGAGGAGTCGATCACCAGTTTCCCGAACACATTTTCAACGTTATTCAGAGCTTGCGTCACACAAAGTTCGTTGGTTGTCGTGCTATGCGCGCACATGTAAGAATAAAAGACACTAATATGAATTTAAAGATACCAAGCTCACTCTTTCAAGCACGCCACTTGTCTTATGGTAGGGTAGGCTTGCTGCACGGAAGTAGTAATCTCGTCTTGAAGACTGGCGATATCAACGTTGATATTGGAAAAATCTTCAGCGCAACCTTGAGTAAGGTTGGTGATTATGTTAGCGATGTTATCATTGGAGCAAGTCCCGATGCCGCAAAGACCGGTCAACCAGATGTTGGTTGTCTGAGGGACGGAGTTATCTGGTGTGATGAAGTAGGTCAAAAGGGATCCCAAGTTGAGGCATGCAGTATCAGGAGAGGCTAAGAAGCCTCGTACGGTGACGGAGCAAGACGAAGAGAGTGTGAAAGGTAAACTGTTGCCGATATGCTCGTTAGCTATCCGAGATATTTTATGTGAGTATCAAACCCACGATTGTGCGGCAGTGAGGCCAGCTCCCATCAAGGCAAAAACAAGACTACGAGCTTGCATGTCGGAAAAGAAATGGGAAACGAGAGAGGCGAGCTTGAAGAAAACGAAGGAATACGACGAGGACTGCAGACTTGAGGATTCGGTGTTCCTTTGTAGGTCTCTGAATGCCAGGAACCCATGAGGCTGGACGTTACTCGGATGGCAACCATCTCTATAATCCCTGCGTAAGGACAAACCGAGGTCAAATGATCACAACTTTCAAGTTCACTTCCCAGGAGCACACTACCTAGTTCAGATAGCTCATGTAGCAAAAGTTCCCACCGTTGATAGTTACCAGGAGACACAGTAGTCCAAGGGTGCACCAGGTGAGCACTTCTTTGAGCCACGAGCCCTAGACCCTCCGGTCAGGCGGTATCGCACCCGAAATTCCATTATATTTACAGAGGAAGCTGTAAATTGCGCACAAGGCTGACTGGACTGCTTCAACCGCTGTGCTGCTCGGAGTACATGAAAGACAATGTTGGAGAATTGACATCGGTGCCAAGCAAGCGATGGTGAGAAATCAGACAAAGAGCTGCTAGAGGGTAGTGCCTCTTCGTGATCCTAAGACCTCGATGAAGTAGTACGAAGAAACAACAAGGCGATAACGATGGTAAGTTGGGAACATTTCATGATGATGGGTATGTTGTATCGAAGTGTAGCTGACCAACGACTCTATGAATAGAACAAATAAGTATACAACTCCTGTGCTGGGAAAATCACAAGGACTTGGTGCCTTCTTCCTCACTTGAGACCGGCTACCAAATTCCTCGTTCTTCCATTGATTCATGGACCGCTCCCTTGCACTAGACCGTGTTCTCAGGATTGAGAGTCATAGTCATCAACCCCTCAATATACGTGGGATATTCTCCGATGCGGGAGAGATGTACGTGTAAAGCTTGAACTCATCGCATTGAACAGGAACATCGCTCAGTGGATCTTATGGACCCGCCAGCCATTCCTGATCAATGTGTTACTTGGGTTCTCCGTTGTGTGTTGGGCTGAATCAGGTTCTCCAGACAACAGTTATATCTATATGATTATGGGGTGCCCGGAGGATTCCATTATTTTGTCGAATACCAACGGCAAGAATGTGTTGAACGCGCACTACAACTCCAGCTTGGATCATCGGAGGGTCTACGTGTCTCTCCGATCACCTCGAACAGCCTTTTCGTGGAACAGTTTCGCTCGTGCCAGCCCTACGGGTCATCTTCTCAACGATCCGTCGCTGGAGATAACGCTTCTACCTGGCCTCGATCATCAACAGACCATCTGAACACACATCTAAGTCGACAAAGGCGGTGGGAGAAACGTCCAATGGCAACGCCCACCCCTCACTTCGATGCGCTGGGCCGTTCGCGCCCAGCGATGGACGATCGTGCTGAACAACTGACTCCCTCACAGCATCCCGATTCAAACTCGGCTCCCGCAGCTGAACTGACGTCAAACCAGACGCATATATCCCAATCGATTGTGGGTCCGCCAACTGAGCCAAGCGAACATTATTCTCGAGCTGTTTCGCCTCCGTACACTTTGGAAACAAGACTCGTCGTGTGCGTAGGGGGACAACAGTATGAGCTTGATCTTGCTCGGAATCCAAGTCAAGATCCGCAAGCAATCATTGATCTTTTAAAGCTCTCTAAGAGCGAGCGGGGCAACTGGATGATGGCCGGAGCTCATTTCCGACGAATCGGAAATCCACATGCGGCCATTAACACCATGCACGCAATGCTCGAGGGTAAGCCTTTCAGCCCTTTCCTCTGACGGACTGAGAGTGAGCTTTCTTCATCGCTAGTTATGCGCGGACATGGCTATGCTGTAACAAAACTATATGCTGTGTTTACGCTCCTTGCTGCCTGCGAGTATGACCTGGCTACGGACGCTCGGAATACAGGCGACTCTGAGAATTTCCACCACCACGAAGGACTCGCAAGAAAGTGGCTTCAGCAAGTATACGGGAAGAGTTCGCCCACAATTCAAGCTCGTTTTCCGAATGCTCTTCTATCCTCCAGGGTGGCGCCTATTGTAGTTTCGCCACCTACCCACCCGCCTCCCAGAGAGATCGGATCTCGGTCGCATAGATTCAACCCAATGTCCACAGCGGGACGTAGAAGAAGGATTGAGGGCAGACCTTCTCGAGAGCCCCTTGTTGACAGTCGTGGGTCCAGAAGGTCTGGCAATGGGCCAGTCAATTACACTTGCACCAATGCCAACTTCAGGAGGAAATTGTAGACTATTGCTACTTTCGTTATGAGCTTTGAGACTTTCCATGCTTTCTCCCTCAAACCATGTCGTTTCCTTCTCTACTTGATTTAAATGAAATCACGTTGAACTTGATTTTACTAGAGATGGCGCGCAACCTACCAAAATTAGCAAGTATCAAAACTGTACAGTTTTCGGCACACTCCGACGCCCCCCAACCTTGATGTGTTGGGCGCAATAAGGCCAAACATACGCACGGCAGGTGAGTAAGAATTATTGAGATCGCGCTCGTCGTTGCTTACATCTGCCGCAAGCAGCCCACGGTTAGTCCTCAAGATCCTTTAGCTAAAACATCAAAATGGCCGCCACAACACTTCCTAAGGACGTCTCAAAACTTGGCCAGGAAATCAAACTCTTCGGAAAGTGGGACACCCAAGAGTGAGCAAGATTGTTCATATCCCCGACAATAATATAGTAATGCTAACGCACGGAATAGTGTCGATGTGAAGGACATCTCTTTGGCCGACTACATTCAAATCCGCCACGCCGTCTATCTCCCCCACACTGCTGGTCGTTATGCCAAGAAGCAGTTCAAGAAGGCCCAGATGCCTATTGTCGAACGATTGGTGGACAGGTGCGATTAGGTGTTTGGACGCATTGGGTTACTGGAAGACTTAACGGAATCTGTGTTTAGCTTGATGATGAAGGGTCGCAACAATGGCAAGAAGCTCATGACCGTCCGAATCGTCGCCCATGCCTTCGAAATCATCCACCTCCTCACCGACCAGAACCCCATCCAGGTTCGCTCTGTATTATCAAATAAAATACTCTGACGCGCTGAAGGGTTGATTTGCGCATACAGGTTCTCGTCGATGCCATTGTCAACACTGGTCCTCGTGAGGACTCTACCCGTATCGGTTCGCAAGGTACCGTCCGTCGTCAGGCCGTTGATGTGTCTCCCCTCCGCCGAGTCAACCAAGCTATTGCCCTCCTCACCGTCGGCGTATGTATAACTTGTCGGTCGAGAGAAATTAGTCATATACCTTTACCTGCAGACTCGCGACTCCGCTTTCCGCAACGTGAAGTCGATCGCCGAATGCCTCGCCGATGAACTTATCAACGCTGCCAAGGGTTCATCAAATTCGTACGCCATCAAGGTTAGTTTTTATGATATAATTCAAGGCCATCTTGATTCACATACCTGATTTCGGTAATAGAAAAAGGACGAGCTCGAGCGTGTCGCCAAGTCCAATCGGTGAAAACGTACACCTACGACTTTGGTGTTGTCCAATCGTCGGGATGCTGGCGGGGAGAGAGCGAGTCATGTTCGGTTTGGGGAAGGCTTCCTTTTTCGCTACATTCATTCACGTTTATCTCTGTTCTATGCCATGGCTTGCTGTTTACTTCCGTTGCACCCGAAGGTTACGACTTCCTCCTTACGACATGTTTCCCCCATGCATACAGGAATATGTCATTTTACATGCGTCAAACCATACCGTCCGCTAGGAAGCCTCCAACTTCAGCGTAAAAGTGACGAATCCCTTCAGATCGGACTCGCCCGAGTTCCAGAAATTGCATTCTTTATTCTTCATTTATCACAGTGTGATTGGCTTGAGATGACCAAACTCGGAACACCTCGTTCTTAGCGCCGTTATTTGCACCTCAGCTGCCATTGGTCTCGACCTGAGCCGATGTTATGGGGTATGCTCGTGGCTTGAAGTCCTGGGATCGCCCATGTGGGTACGCGGAGATTGTCCCGAGGTGTTGGAACATCAGAGTGAACTCCTATTGAATAAGTCCGTTCATGGGTGAGAACGGCATTTCCTACGGGGGACTTGATCAGCGCATCCTGCCTATAAAGATGACATGACATGAGGCCCATTGCCGAGAGTTATGCAAGGGGGTGGCAGAACAATCAGTAGAGATACATGGACGAAATGCTTTAGGATTCAACAGAATCTTTGCGACGGTCTGTTGTTGAATACTTCAGTGGCCGTGATATCGCGCTTTGCCAATGCCCACTGGATCTCGAGCTGAACATGGCTACATTACCCTGAGGTCCGTCGGTCATTTAATTTAAGTGGTCTCCGGGGGTACTCCGGAGTCCGGAGGTGTTCCGTCGTCACGCCGTGTGTGACTGTCCTTTTTGGAATTCCCGAATTGTCCGTCCCTGAAATATGATATAATGTGTTCCGACATTTATCATCAATAGACCTTGGTCTGGTTTCTAGTCCTGCCGTCCGAGGCAATAGGACACTCGGAATATCTAGTATTCCATTTGCGAGTAGAAATTTTCTTATTTGGAGTAGAAAGTAGTGGAAATGGGCTCTCACGATTCTAGTCGCATTTGAAACTCTCAGCCTACTGAAGGGATTGAAGAGGATTGAACGTAGCCACGTACAAGAGCCTTTCACTTCACGAAACATTATGGGTGTCAAACAGGTGTAGACGCCACCCCATGAATAATATGGGCTGCATACCACGCTGCAAGTGGACAGGACGGAACTTGACAGGTTATCTTCCTTGGTGCATGCGGACCAACGAGCTATACTAAGACGGTCATTTACGTATGGGCTCGATGGGCCATGCATAAGGTATTTTAGCTTTGATGGGCAGCAGCGCACGATGGTGGACGACATTCTAAGCTTCTGTCTTCTTCGCGGTTCGCGGGTTGTTCTCCGTAATCGGGGTCTTGTTCGCTAGCATCGAGCTACATTGAACAGATGATAGTACCTGTGGACTGCTGGCTGTCTTGGCTATCAATCGTGTGCTTCCCGTCCATAGGCCTGCATTGAGCCCGGGCTACAGAGGAATACGGGCGCTAGTGATTTCTGGAGTGTTTATTCATGTTTCCGATTCCTTACGGCCTGACGCGTCCTCAGCCTGAAATACCGGACCATCTCTGGGAAAGGAGCGCGAAGTTCGGAAAAAGAAGTTCACAAAAAGCCCAGATGGCTTGTGAATGATGTACGTCGAAAAGATGAGCGGGGTGCTCTCCTGTCTCGAGAGTGAGTCTCAGGCCTGTTCGTTAGTCCTGAGGTCATTCACACCACACTCGGCTCAAGTACAAAGCAGTTGAGTACATGAGATGTTTCTCGAATTCAAATATGTCAAGATGAACGGACGATCTCTTGCGACATGCCCCATGGAGACGATCCTGACGCATGTGTCCACATTCGGCCAAACTAGTCAGATAAACATCCGGGGACTATATGAGATTATTCAAAGGTGTGCAATGATGCCGGATTCTTGTCTCACATCGAACATCGGCGGTGCTCAAGCAAGCATGATGCTAGTGATAGGGTCAGAGGGTAAGGGAGCTCAAGCGGGCTTCGCACCGTAAAACCGTCAACATAGGGTATGTAATATGATAACACTTGATTTAAACTCGAGGTGATCAATGGTCACCTCGAGAGGGTTCAATCATAGGTCGCCGAGAGGTCGGAGCGATATCTGGAATCTGCCAAGGAGCTCGTACTCCAGAAAATTAACATATTTGAACAATTAATCGACGTTCAAACCACATGCGGAGCCTCAACGACATAAAGAAATGCGGACTTTGGCACCCTTTCCTCACACTAATCTTCGGAATATAGCGCGGAATGTTGGCGCCAAGAAAAGGGGTGTGGGGAAGGCACTCAGGGAAGGTTCGTGGTCAAGCTTCAAGCTTCAAGGAACACTCGGGATATAAATACAGCTACGAAAGGCGGCGTCACCAGAGTGGAGCGGCTAGGCAAGTCTCTCCCTTTGTGCAGTATCAAATTCGGCTAATACAGGACGCTTCCGATTGACAAGAACCTGAGTGCAACGTTTGAGATGGCGGGAAATAATCAAAGTATTCAGAGAGACGGTTGAGTCAACTTTCCGAAAGGAATTACACTCGAAAGTCGGATATTCATTCCAATTTTAATATCAGTCTAGTTCACAGCGTTCACAGCACTCATTGGCCCATATCTTTGCTGCTGTAAGTGCTTACTGTACTCACTCCCAGGACGGCGGCATTAGACCCAGGTGCCTAGAAATTCCACAGGGAGAGTATGAGAGAAAAGTTCGCTGGGAATATCATTCTACACTTCAATCAGTATGTATCAGCAAAAATGGCAATGCACCGGTCTCCGAGAAGCCTGGGTTCTACCGACTTACATTGACAGGATGGGCGTCTGAACTATGTATAGGCAAAAGCCGCTGGCTTGATGAGCAGAGACACCCTCCGTTACATCTCCTTTATAAGCAAGTTTGAACTGCTATGCTCTGCATAATTCAACACTTTCGTAATGTTAGCCATTAAGAAAAATCAACCGCGCCCGGACTCGTCGTGTCCCCGAGAGACAACCTTTCAAGTTGAAACAACATAACATATCAATGTTAAGGCATTCCAATGATTACCGGTCACCGTAAACCTATTCCTTCCCTTTCTCTGCATACTTCTATGTCGGGGGCCACAAGTCGTGTCGTCATGCGATATGAGAGGCTAGCAGAGCGTGACCAATATGTCGAGAATGAGATCAAAATAAGTACACTGGGTAATCTTCAGTAAGGTTCAGTGCTCCAACAGACGCGTACCTTCGACCAGTGTCAAGTTTGTGGCGGCGCAGCTGGCTCATCTGGGCAACCAAACCTACTCAAACACCTTCAGTTGCTTGTCTGTCGTTTGTTGACGGTGGCAAAGAAATGGAGGCCCGTTTGGCATCCCATCAACAAGTTCTTCGGACTATGCGCCGAAAAGCTTCCTGCGTACAAGACTCGGTGAATCTTAAGCGACTCGGACACCCGACGGACAACTCAAAAGCTTCCTCCCATCCTGTGCCGCGTGCACCATTCTGCTACGTTTTCTTCTTCACTTCTATATCACAATGTCACCATCATAAAGACATTTTACGGACGGATGCAACGTATCATCCGACCTTGGCTAGCACACACACAGATGATGATGTGAATTGTGCTGATCTTCTATCACTCTCGCCGCGACGCCGTCCATCCACATTTGCCTCCGCGTCTCCACAACAACCAGACTGAATCATAACTCGTAACCGTGGACGAGAAAGCGCCGCTCAAAGGACAAGTTACCAAGCCATGGTTCCGCTCAAGTCAATGACAGTGCCAAATGAAAATTTAGCAGTGCTGTCAGACGCTCCAGCGATACCGTTGATTTACTTATTGACCCTGAGCTTAATGTACTCAGACTTCCCGCCATTTCGTCCAGATATCCGGGCTAGAACAAAGAAGGCAAGGCATCGAAAATCGCATATCTCTCGTCGACACAATATCACTATCAAAATCAAAAACAGAAACGCGGACAACGGAAGTGCTATACATACACGCAAGGCACTGCCGACTTCTCAAGTAATCGTTCTGAATCTCGGCCAGAGTAACCAAGCCAACGCGACCACCTAAATGCTCATGCATGTAACACGTAAATTACCTATCACTGTACCTCCGTAAATAAAAACCACTAGCCCGAAACACATTCCAGTAGAATAACAGCCCGGAAATTCAGACCAAAAAGGCCTTATAATACGTACGACTGAGCTGCCGTCGTTCATGACAATCGTTGATATTCAGGGCCTACTCGCCCGCCGCGCCGCCGGGTTGCCCGCCACAAAACGGCTGTGTCACGCTGTACCAGGTGAGCTTCAAGTGGGGATGTCCAAGACTTGTCGCGTGGTGGTATCTGCGTAGTCACGGCATCTGCTTATTGTCCATGATTTCTCGGGATCTTGTCTATTATTCTCTCCCGACCCCTCAAGTATTTTTTCCGTTGAGAGCCACAGAGACAAATTTGTTGATTGCCAGGTTATCTCGACGAGGACAAGTGCCGTCGAACTGAATAGAGAGAACATACCTGGGCAAGGTGCCCACGAAGCGACTCTTACCTCGCCTTTTGCTCTCCTTACCTCAACCTCAAATCCAATTCGCTGGTCTTTTGGTCCCCTTCTGTCCGAGGTATTCTACGAGAGACAGTATCGGAAATCAAAGTGCAAGCTCTCGAGGCGACCAGCCCCTGAATGTCGTAGTATTAATGAGCACTTCGACCTGCCTTCGTTCATGATCTAAATAAATCGTCACTATCTAGAGCTTCGATGTATGTACCGTGAAGGGGGAGATCAGTCACCTCTCCACCTACACGCCACGACTGTCAAGTAGTGAGCTCATCGCTTTACTTAGTCCAGGGGCTCGTCCGACGATCGACGTTGAAGGTTGACTGGGCGATAGTATTATATTCTCACAAGTCTGACGATAAGTTGCGGACGGAAAACTGGTGACAGAAATCCAATTTCAGCTCGACAAAGTAGTACGAATGCGCACAATTACAGTTTCTTCAGTCAGTAATCTCAAAAAACCACAACATTTCACACCGAGACTGACTATAATGTCCAATATAACCCAAACCAGGTAAGGCAATGGAAGGGGAGGAAAAGGGGGTTGAGATGGAATATCACAAGAACAATCTGTAGTACAGTGTAGGGGAGAGTGAAACACGGCGGAGAAACTAGAGGTAAAGAACAATCGAGAGGGAAAAACAGCTACTTAAATAAAAAAATGGAGCACAAGTTAACCAAGTGTGCGTTGGGGGAGGGGGAAGGTGGGCGATAAACAAGGAAAACAATTTAGAAAGCAGATGATCAAGAATGCCGGGGGAATGCAGTGGTGGTAGTAATTGGGTAATGAGGATGCAATGATGGATAACCAAAACAATAAAAAATGGGAAAGTTAGAAATAAGGTGATGAGGGAAGGGTAAAGCCAATGCAGCTCCGTGGATGTATAATGGGGAGGAGGGGAGGAAAGTCACAGGAAT
>KQ962483.1:164391-176264 GCA_001563735.1 Leucoagaricus sp. SymC.cos
AGGAATGCCTTCTTAAAAATGGTGTACAGAGTAGGAACGATGTATGGGAAATGAAAAGCGTCATTTTGGTTTTCGTGTCTAAAGATACAAATGCGTGGTTTCCGATGAATCCGAGCAGCAGACGATAGCCGACATCCGACAATGACGATGAAGGGTGGGTTCGGAACTTCGAGCAACAAGACCTCGGAGTGGGAAGCTTCAATGGTCTGATCTTGGCTCGTGCCCGAGACGAGAAGTTCGATGGTAGAGGCGCTGAGACCGGCAGTGCGGAATCGGGTAGGGTTCCAACCTAATTGGAAATGGTATCACGACCCAAAGTTAGGCCAGTCCAGAAGGCGCGCGGTATAACTCCTGCTGGAAGAGTGTCGGAATTAGAGTGGCTGCGTCGGTTTGGCAGGCGGTATGCATTCGGAACCAGTAGTTTTGCGTGTCGTCGTTGTCGTCGTTGTCAGGATTTTGTAGATAGCAGTTAATCCAAGCTAGGGGGGATAATGCAAGAGAGAAATCCAAAATCCAGAAACCAAGGAATTCTACCGTGAGCCAGAGGTGGATGATGAATGCGAGACTGTTTGGGGATGAGGCAGTCGTTGGGAGTGGTGTGAGAGTTTAGGTGCGTCATTGGGCTTTGGAACGGCGCCTTCAAGTCCCTTGTAGCCATAGGCCTTGCCAAATTCTAGAATCATGGCCTTGCCCATCAAACACACCCAACCTAATCCCTCTCCCGTGACCAGCTGGCCGGGCCAGAACAGCTCACCTTCCTCGTCCTCGAAATCTGGCTCGTGTTCTTCCGAAGGACTCAGGGTGCTATTGACCATTCTCGCAAAGGTCGTTGGAAAGTGTCGTGCAAGTGTAGCGAGATTCAGGGTCTGTTGGGCTTCGGCCATTGCTAATGCTGTTGATCGGAAGGTGGAGGTAAGGTCCTTGAGATGGCAAATCATGTTGGCGTCTATGGGCTCGGTAACTTTGGAGGCAGCCTCGAGATAGGGAGGGGGAGGAGGAGCGGGACTATCGCGTACTCGTCGTGGTAGGAGAGGGAAGAAGGCAGGATTGGGCTTCGGGGGACCTGTCGGCCGAGGTTGTTGCGGTGGAGGGTTCTGGGAGGGTGCAGGGGGGCGAGCAGCTGTATTTGGCGTGCTTCCATCGCGATTTGTGGGAGTAGAATTCGCGCTGTTAGTCGGTGCAATACTGGCCGGAGACGGGAGCATAGGAGGAGTGCCCTGTGACTTTCCCGTATGAAGGCCCGGATTGACACCATTCTGCTCAACTTCCTGAATAGCAGTTTCAATTTTAGCTTTGGCTTGTTCTGAGATTCTGTCCAGTGCTGGGTCTAGTTCTTGTCGTACGGTATAAAACATTTTCCTTCCATCAATGAAGGCCTCGATCATATAGCTGCAACTACTATGAAGCTAAATCGCGAGGGAAAGATAACAAATAGCTTACATCAAACCAATGAAGGCTTTCTCGCCCTCATTGATGGCATCTTGTGCCAGCCATTTGCTCTTGCACCAGGAGAGGAATATCCTTGGTACATGTCCTGCGACAGTAGTCTCTGGTCCATATTGAGTAGGTAAAGCAGACAAGTGCATCAACGAGTTCAAGGCGGGCGATGAGACCACCATGCTTGTGATATAGGGAATTCACCGGTGGAGGATCGGCAAGTGGCCGATACTCCTTGTGAGTAGGTGGGTATGTTGACCAGAAGCGTGCATCCCCAGAGTACTTGAGAGTGCGGCCCGCCTGGTGATATTTGTCATGCAGATGGTCGAAATGCTGGATAGAAGAACGGCCACACTTTGGTCGGCGTATCGGAACGACATTTGTAGGCGGTAGGGCGCAGTCTGCTGCGGACCCGCGTGGGGGAGGAGGATCCTCTCTGACCTCGCCATCCTCACATGGCTCAGATCGGGATGCGGTAACTGGGTTTGTATTTGAGGAACGGAAATGGACCGGCGGTTGTGATTGGACGGACGGAGACTGAGCTAATGGGTGGGAATGGGAGGATGGTGGCGGCTGGTGCTGATGATGACGTTCAGAGACGGAGGATGTGCGGGGGCGCTTTGAATTCTCTGAATCCATGACCGAATCTGATTTCCGCTTGTTGCCGGGAGCTGGGCTTGTAGGGCGCGAACAAGGTGGGGATAGAGGCAGCGTGTGAGAGTGCGGTGACGGGATATTAGAGAGGAACTATCGGCAAGATTCGTACAAGCTGTGAGCACTAGTGAATCTAACAGAGTGCGATTGCATACCTCGAGAGACTGGAGGAGCTGGTCGCGAGTCCATCTCCTGCGGGATCGGTGAGTGGAGCGAGAGGCGGGAAAGGCTGATACACACCGTTTCCTTGGTCTGTGCTGGTAGGAGGAGCTGGAGGACGAGGAGGAGAGGGCCGGCGGAGGCATTGGGACAGAAAGGATGTGGTGGTGGGAAGAGGAAAGGCGATGGCGCTCCAGCCAGCGCAACAATGCAAGTGAGAAATGCCATTCGAAACCTCTCACTCTGCTCGTCACGCGTCACACAGATCCAGATCTCACTCCCCTCGGCTCCTGTCACCTCCTCCTCCGGCCGTCCCGTCACGCCGTGCTCTTCGTCGGCGGTCCTCAGATCTCATCGCAACCCGGGGTCATTAGTCTCTCGTCCCCCAGATACCCCTTGCCCGCCCTCTTGTCCACGCCCACCGACGCGGTACACTGCTGGGCAAACAGACGGACCCAGTGCCATGCCTACAGCCAACTCGGGACCCAGGGACCACCTCTCATCTACGCGAACGCCGAGATTTAGGAGACAATCCAGCACCCGAGGTTTTGTCGGCTGGAGAAAGAAGCTTGCACCTCGCGAGCCGGTATCACCTTTCCGCTCTGCCTTGGCCTCCTCTCTCGCACCCTACCAGAGCCTCGACTGAGCCCATCACTCCTTCTCAGCTCTCAGAATTGCACCCAGCGTTGTCAGACCATCATCAACGGCCTCATCACTCGGGACTTGCGCATGCCAGTCTTATTATTAGCAGCCTATACTCCGGCTTTCCTATTCAAACCACCTCACTCGAAGCTTCCCCCTTCCACCGACAAATCTCAGAGACCACCCCAACCAGCTCTATTTTCCCCACATGTCACTCCTCCTAATCACCGACCCACCCTCCGCTACACCCTCTGTCATCTCATCCCAGAAGCGCTTTGACAAGCGTGACTTATGATTATGAATATGTTCCTCCTGATCATCATTATGTATTACCACTATAGGTCACAGGCACGGATCGTATTCGATTCGCGGAACAAACAGTCCATCCTGAGTACTGTTCTCGTCAATCTTCTGTCTCAACTCACTCTTTCTCAGCACTGTCTACCCTACTTATGACTGCGACCGATGTCGGGTGCCCCGTTGACATATTCCCCCTTTTCCCGCCTTTAAGGCATTTGCGGAACTCCCCTTCGCTGAAATCTTCGTTGCTTCGCTGCTAACGTTTCTGATATGATATGTCATCTGCGAAGCCATCGGTCGCATACCGCCGACCGGGGGACAATTCCAAATGAATGATACGCTGATAGACGGCTCCTGTACAAAATAACTTGAATTATATCTAATCGTTCCTAAACTACGAGTAATACGACCCTAGAATACGTCCTGACTAACAACTCATTCCTTATGCGGAGTCAACACTCCACGAGTCAAAGCTCGCTTGGTGCGCTCAATGTGTACGTTACTCGACGCATGACTCGACTATCTAAAAATCTTAACAATGTTGAAAATGCTATTGATGCATAATTGCCCTTCTCTCGGCATCATACATGAGGGACAATGATTTTATCATAGTAACGGTGCATGTCCAAAAAAACAAACCCTCGCTGGTCTTATGATCCATTGGCATTTACATGAACGAACCAGAGAGCTCTGATGTATAATCATCTAATCCACGATATGATCTTCTACCACAAAAACAACACATGTGCGTACATGTCAGATAGTACTCATATAAAGACACCGAAATCGCAAAGAAAATGCCTCGCTAGACACTCTCTTACACCAGTAGGTACATCAGGGGAAATTTCGACCCTTCATCATCATCACTCATAACCCGGCAATGACTCCTTGAGATGCACGTTGTACATCCTAGAGCTCATACAGCCTCTTACTTCATGCGATACGGCTCTTATAACGATTAACCATTGGCACTCATTGTCTACCCTCCCCTAGTCCTGTCCATGTAAAGTGAACATCTCCATAAAGCAAGCGCGTGAGTATGCCGTTGCCCGTCGACGGAAGTTAAGAAGCAGCGCACACTAGCATGACTAGCATATATACGCGCTCCATAGAACCTGCCATCTCCCATGCCCTGGACTCCCGTGTCGTTCATCGTTGAATAGTCTGCTCTGCTGTCTTGTTATTATTTTTCACATAGGTATCCTCTTGATAGGCGCACACCATATACGCACGAGTTCCCCCCCTACCCACGTTCGGGAACGGATGCTTTATCCCATTTTCACGAGTAACAAGGACATCGTTCGGGAGCGATGTGTTGCATGCGTACACATTGCAGTATACATAAATAGCATCCTCCTGAAAAAGTTCATCCGAGCCATGATCTAAATTAACTCCTAACCAATCTAAGTCACAACACAATGTATCAAAATACGAAGGTGTTTTACCCCGCTAGGGTATACTAGTAGTATCCTACTCCATTTCAGATGCGACATCATCGTCTTTCGGCGACTAATTAATTGGTGAACATCCGTAAGTTACCAGTCACGATCATGAAGGGCCTCTGCTAAACGGCTACTTTCAATGACCGACCCAGAAGCCTCGTGACGGGACCGATGACTAAAACCATTGCATCGCATAATTAACTGATGCGCGACATAAGGTGTTTGGGGTGAGCGTCACGTCGGTAGTCAGAAGGTACAGCGCTTAAAGTCGACATGAGCACACACTTGCCAGAAAATGACCATATAGTATTACCTGGGACCTAGTGACACCGAAAAAGATACTAAAATGAGCCCTTCCCACCGCCTATATGATAAAGTAAAGCTTTAAGAAGTCATTGCTTACCCTAAACCCCAGTGTCATCATCGACACCTTATACTAGGTAGTGGGGCTGGAGGAGATTCTCAACCTTGAACGCACCTTGCACCACTGAAACTCAAAGCATAAGACCTCGCGTTCTCTCAACACAACTCCTAATTGGCCACTACTGCTCAGCGCCAATCCTATTCAGGTTCCAGGTTTACCCTGCCTATATTGTTGTATGGCGTCATCGTCATTCCCGATATGCGATACACCGATGACGGCCCTTCTTACATCGTCTCCGTAGTGTATGAACTCTTCACCTCGTATCTGATTGCTTTGTTCTCAGCACTGGAACGCTATTCATGCAAGGCCGCGGGGAGAAAATTTGGTTACTAGCTTTCCTGATCCTACAATGTCCTGGTTTACTGCAGGTAAACGAACGTCAGGGATAACTTGCCATGTGGATTACATCCAGTTATCTCAAGCTTAATGCCTCGCGTTTTAATCCAACTCGTGCTCGGAAACTGGTGTAAACGTCAACTACAGTACCATTCAATCTCTCGGGTCCGTATTTTATTTTTTACCTTCGTGGTCCCTGCACTCAATCCCTAATGAGACAGCCTAGCGCTTCTCATTTTCTTTTCATTGTTTGTGAGAATATTTTGGGACTCCCATTCAGCAGACTCAGGATAGTCATATTAATCGAAGGTGCCACTGAGTCTTGTCATCGGTGGCTGTAAATAAAAACATTATGCGGCGGAAGGAACACAAGAGTGAGTACCCCAGAGATAAGACAGCCAGCCTCGTTCCTTGATCTGTGCTTAGGTGTGTATTCAGAGTCCGCGTCATCGTGGACCATCACCGAGTCTTCCTCCGGTGCACCTTTCACACAACGTCACAGGCTCACGCTCCGCAAGAAAAAACCAAATAGGGATTGAAAGCGAATGCACAAAAACTCTGGTTCCCGAGTCGACGGGTTATTAATTACGAGTCATTACAGATACGCGCAAGTGCCTGAAAGGCTGTGTGATCCGGTGCGACCACAGGCGAGTCAATAACAAGGAAATGGCAAAAAAACACGAGCTCTCGAGTTGCGGTGAATCATGCTCATGAACAATGAGTGCCCTGAACCCTTTCTATGACAACAGCGAAGCAGTACAGCTCGAAAAGAACAAACCCTTGGTAATTGATCTCCTTTTCAAGTCAGCCCTTCGCATCCCGAGTGCCCTGTGACCACAATGAATTTGATGATGGTTGATGATCTTTGTTGCATGCCACTGCTATAAGTTTTCCCTGAGATCCGAGAAACTTCATTGTCTTTATTCGAAAACAAAATAATAAGGAAAATAATAATAATAACAAGATCTTCGGGGATCAACAAGCACTGTATTCCGGCATCGACCTCTAACTGGTCAAGCGCCGAATCATGTCGAATGCCAGTTGAATGCCAGTTGAATGCCTTCTTCTTCGAGCTTCGCGTCGAGGCTCGGCCGTTATACACACTCCAAGCATCTTCGGTCACTCGGAAACATGATTTTTCCGTTTTGATGATTCAATTTCCGTCAAGAACCAGAAATATACCTTTTCTTGATACGACTTCCAGACGTTCCCTTCAAGGCGTCATTTCTATTTCCCAGCCTTAAATCCGCTGCATCAGAGGAGGCGGTGCTTGCTTTGAGTATCAAGACCTATCCGCGTGGCTTCATTGATAGCTTTCGAGTTTAAGTTCCCGTATCTTCGGACAGTTGAGTACCGGAAGATGTCACGGTACTTGTGTTTCGTCTTGGAGCTCCTCCTTTCGGCTTGATGCACTCATCCGTTCTGGCATACTTGTTGACCCTGAAGGGGTAAGTAGTTGCAGTCTGACAGTACGACCCATTCGGGTTAATTGTTCGGCCTCTCAAAACAAAAGCTACGCGAGAGCACCTCGTCGAGGCAATTGGATTTGTGGGTGATTAAGTGTTGACGATTACAATTGTAAAAGCGAGTGTTCTGAACCTTGTCGAGCACTGAACAATATGAGAAAGAAGTGATCAATTTGACATCCCGATGTTATTCTCCGAGTCCGTTTGCGGAAAGAACAGTTGCCCCTATCTCGCGCACGGTTGATGTAGATCAAACATCACAGCATTGTCCCATTCAGTGCACAATGAGAGGGCATTCGGTTTTCGCTTCAAAGAGGTTTAATATCGCGTGTAGGACAAACGAGTAGGTCACCATCCTAAAAATAGATAGTTGAAAGGGGAGACCTGAACAGCATCGCCTAGGAGTCCGTCCATCTATGTCCTAAGCATCGGCACCAACGGCGGGCTAACACATGTTTGAAACAGGAATGTTACTGATGAGCGTTTGTCAGTGAATATGCACTTGTAAGCAAGTGCACATCTGGAATGCTCAGTCTCCCTACCAGCTTTTATACACGTGTGCGTAAGTTCCAATTTGCTGGGATGGAGATCGCGGACTTCCGACTCGGGCTGCATTCTGTATTTGAGTTACAGCAGAGCCTGTGAAGACTTGTTAGCTCCAAAGAGACCTAGCACAGTCTGGATTCTAAGCCACAGTGGATGTCGCAAACACTCACAGCAGAAGCTTGACTCTAAATGATGTCTTCGAACGGTAGTTTGGGCCTATGTCCGGTCTCAGAAGCAGGAGTGTGAGAATTCGAAGCCGACATTTGGAAAGGGATCCGTATGTCCTGGAAGGAAACTCGGTGATAGCCCAACTGGTGATTATATCAGTCAATCAATCCAGAATAAATGTCATTACGACTCGTTTTTAAATTGGGATTCTGAGATGTCTGCCAAACTTCAAGCTCTCAAACCCGGCAAGTAGGGTGCAGATAGATTATTTAGTTCAAAGTGAATGAGCTTTGGAGTTTGTCAGTCGTGAGGACCACGGCGGCAGAGGCCTCCACTCACGTACAGACATACCGTGGTGAAAAAGGTATGATCAAGCCGGCCTCTTTTGACTCCTCCACACAGATCGCTGTCCCCACTTGGAGGATTTCGTTCATCGTTCCGACCTCCGGCCGATTCAGGGACTGGTCGACTTGTCACGGTACTTTTACAAAACTACCGGACTGTCCTGAATTCCCTTGATCGTCACTCGCATTTCACTCAAACAAGCCCAGCCCTAATCCAACGGAGCACGTAAGCGTAGGAAAGCAACCTGCCATGGCCAACTCCTCACATCCTCGGTTGGGCCAATGTTGCCTAAATTGACCTTTCGTAACATTAACAAGTCCTTATTGCGCTTGTTCTCAATCAAGCGACGATGGTTTGCTTTAGAGATGAAAAGGTTTTTTTTTCTCAGAGTGCTTACATGTGCCTTCTATACGCCAGACCCATGGAACTTGCACAAAAACCCGAGTAGCCTGATGTTGCGCATGGGCAAGTCCAAAGGCTCCTGATGTTCAACGGGAAATAATGACCCAGCAGACGGGGCTTTACGTACTACAGCCTGGACCTGGCCTGGGCAATCTTGTCTGTTTGTCGTTTCATCGCTTGAGTACGTTGAGAATGCTTCTCTCACCCTGCATTAATTTCGTTGGCAGCATAGTAGAGGTATATCAAGGAATACCTTTATATGCGGAAAAGAACGTTCGCGGGGAGACTGACAGGGAGGTCTGATAGTGGCAGCCACTTTCAGGAGATTAGGGTATTATTCCCGTGGATCAGGCCCGGTTTGATAACTTTGATTCATACAGAAAGCTGGGGCGACGGGGTTGTGACGTTATACAAGGAACGAGGTAAGCAGCGAGCCCTGAGAGAGTCTATTTACTCATATCAAACATTCAAAACATCTTATCGATTTTCGTATTACTCGCGGTATAATCTAGAGCGAATGAGGACGTCACGAAAACTGGATGGACAGTTGGAGAATAATCGGAGTAACCTGAACCATAGAGTCAGAAATCGTTGACGAGTAGGAAAGTTGATTGGCCACTTTGGTCTATATAAAGTGAGTCTGAGAGGAGACGAATGGTAGATTCTCTAACGGCGTTGGGACCTGTCGCCACCCTTCAATCGCATGATTCCGACTCCAATTGCCACAGATATACAGTACATGAACCCAGTTCAGGGTGATGAGATTAAGGCATATATGGTTTATCCCAACTAACTCCGCGAGTTGGTCAGGCCTCTTGATCCCGCACTCAAAATGCGCATTGATGGGAATCTACCAGTTGCTTGAGCGAGACACGTTGATGTTGTGAGCCTCCAGCCTGTTTCAATCACGGGGTGGTGATATCAGTAATGCGTCATGCTTCTCAGAAATCTGGCAGGGGACTCACAGGTACGTACACATTGAGACTGATGATGGCCAAGTGGAGCATGATCACGTAGTTTTCCGACGAATTGCTCGAGTTCACATAATAAGCTCAGGAGACATCTCTAACAGGGGTACCGTGTGGGGTAGCGGCACCTGCTCCCGAGAAATTCCGGTTTCGACTTGAGAAGCCACAAGTGCCTCCTGGAATATCATATCCTGGCTGACCTTCGCGGAACGTCCATACACTGAGAAGCAAACTTGATGAAGTTTCGGTGTCTAGAATTTGGATTTTCGGAAATCATATAGGGAGTGTGATACGGTGCGATATCTCGTTGGAAGATCAGTGTCAGAGCAGCAGTCAGGTCCCATCTTCATCGCTTGCCCTCGGAGACGACCAAGAAGCCAGCGTGTTCCCCTGGACAGTGACGACCCCAGCACAACATTGAAAAGCGTCGGCAAATATTTTGGTTCTGGAGTTTGAGAATATCAGAGACTTTTCCCAAAGAAACGTCTGGTCTGAGAAGTCGGACAAGCTGATGTAAATGACCGTCAATGTGGGAAGGGGGAAGGGAAATGCCGGAGTTAGATTGATGAAAATGACACATGTTAGTGGCACTGCAACGAGCACTGCGCCTTTGCCATTAGATTTATGGATGTCTGCTTGCATTCAATGCAGCAGGTTTTGGGGAATGTATGTCCAGTTCAGATTTCCAAGCCCACTGGTGACGGAGCGTGACACCATCGAGTTATTCTCATCACGTGAGGTGAGGTCACGTTCTTCGACGCGTCCAAATATACGATCGGCGACGCGACTAGCTCGATCAGGCACAGCCACCAATGTCTTCCCGCCGCATGGCGATTTCCTGAAATGGTCCCGTTCTTTTTATCTAAAGTGTTGTGAATTTTACAGTTCGATTTACAACAGCAAATCAAAAGTGAAACATGGGACAATGACCGAAAACAGTCGGACGAGAAATCTGGAGATAAAACTAGGGAAGCCCATAAGTGTATGATAACGTATGAGATACGGGAAGCTAAGCGAGAAAGCGGCAGAGACAATGCATGAAGCGAACAAATAGACAGATAGGCAGTGGGAGTGACCGAGAGAGGGGAAAGTGGATGTCAAGCTACATAATACATATACGACAAGCGTCGTCCTTTCTTTGGATTCCGTTCCATCCATTCTCTTAGCAGAGTTAAGGGAGTTAAGGCAAGAAGAAAGCAAGAAGACAAAACGAGAAAAGAGCCAATGATACCTGTCATGGCTTTCGCCTCGCTTTCTGAAACCCACTTCGAACAACCGTCGACGATTGTTTGCTACCCTTAGCCTTTTCAGGATCAGTCTCTGAGGCGACTTTTGAAGCATCTACGCGGGCTCGAGAGGCTCGACCTCGGGTGACCATACCCTCCTCATCCGACTGACCATCGCTAACCTCCTTTCCCTCACTCTGGTCATTGGTGTCAACGGCGGGCTGTTTACCTTTTGCAGAACCACAGCCATCTACTGCAGTGGATGCAGAGAGAACAGAGGCAGACCGTCTACTGCTACTCGAGGCAACGGCAGTTTGTGAGGATGTATGTGAAATGGATCTGGTGCGGGAGTGGGAGGTGGAAGGGGGTGAAGGGTCCGCTGGGGAAATAGATGATGCACGGGAAGACGTAGAAGATGTCTGGGAGGAAACTCCCTTGCGATTTCTGGTAGACATTCTCAGTTGAGTTGCATCATCCGTAGGAGAACCATCTTGTCCTGCTGCCTCCGGCTGTTGTGGAGAAGTCTCGTGGGAATTGCCCTCAGGCGATGAAGCGGAACTGAACTTCTGAGTCTTGTTGGCGCTGGAGCTTTCAGCGTTGTCCAAAGAGCTTTTTCCAGTATTAGGGGAAGGTTCTGGTCTGGTAACAGGTTTGGATTTGAGCTTCTTGCGCGGGGGCTCCTCAACTGGATTATCATCCTCAGGGCCCGGGCTCCTGGAGGGCTCCCGAAAAGCGCCAGGATTTGGCTTACGCTTCCTAAGGTTCAGGACCTTGGGTGCTGCAGAAGACTTTTGTGGTACTAGTTTTTGGTACCAGGGTTGAGATTCGTAGACAGGGCGGTGGCTAGTTCCATGATGATTCGCGAGAATGTAGAGGTATTCGCTGGAACCATTCCAGGCAACTGGAGTGCGAATGAGAGGTGGTTGATGTACTGATATGAAGGTCGTAAGTTTTACGTGCCGATATTGAAAGGTGAAAGGGGGTACTTACAGGCAATACGTGTTACGACCTCGGCCGTCTGGTGCTTTTTCTCGTCACTCCAGAATATCCAATGAGCCGGATCACCTGGCTTATAGAAGACCTCGAGAGCTGCGAGGGTGAAGATAACTTCGTTGGATGTGACTGGTTGTTTGAGGGTGGCACGAGCTTCTTTGAGCATGTCCTGGACGGCTGGGTAGGCAGACGAGAAGACTCGATCGTTCCCGTCCGACCATACTCCAGGGGATATCTGTGTCCTGTCGGGGACAGACGTTGGGTATTTGGTGCTAGCAAGGTAGTTTCTCCGCTCGCCCTTACACGGAGCGAAAGGAGAGTAGGGCGTGATTCTCCGGGGGGCAGCTTGCATAGCTGGAAAGAGT
>KQ962483.1:176315-246016 GCA_001563735.1 Leucoagaricus sp. SymC.cos
AAGTACAGCGGGTGACTTTGAAGTGGCGGTTGTGCGCGAAGAGAGCGGAGCTCTTCGCGAGCAGACCAGGGATGAGAGAAGGCTAGAGGTCGGAGGGAGGAAGGTGGAGCGTCCTGAACGACGAGGAGAAGGAAGGAGTTGGATGGAGGAGAAGTGGGAAGAGCTATAAACGACAGCCTTGCGTCAAAACACAGGTGGACTCAGGTCACAGTGGACACTCGATACAGGCGCACTTCCTCTTTCGGGGCCAAGCCTCGGCTTCATTCCCGTGGGAACTCTCGCCCTTAACCTCTTTGTCCTCTTGCCGTCCTTCGTCACTCTCCTCTGCCCAACCGCACAAAGCAGTAGCATGCTTTCAGTGTTCAGCATCAGCAGCTCTGTCTTCAGCAAGGCCTCGTCGTTGCACACCAGTGCAGCGCATGAATCGTGCAGAGATCACCTAATCTAGCCCGAGATCTACAACAGGTGGTGCGCCGATCCGGTCATTTCCTGATATATAGTCCATGTCATCATTGGTCTTTATTGCGACCCCCTCGCACTTCCCCTGGACATCTTGTCCAAGCGGGGGCGTATGATGTCTACATACCTAAGGCCGCTCAGCATTACCTTTCATAAGAAGCGGTTAAGAGCAGTAGAACCCCACCGGCAAAACTGAGCGAGGTCACGCGGCAATTCCGCCCCGCGCCTTCCGCCGAATTAATCGTATCCATAGAGCGTTGAAAGGAATTTCTACCACTTTATCTTCTCTATCGTAGTGGTCTTACTTTTCCATCATTATATAATGCCGTCCTCGTGTTGATAGGGACTACAACCAGTTTTAATTTTCACTAACCGTGTGAACCCCTTTCCGCTGTCTTCGCCAGCCCAAGACTGCTGTTTCACCGCGTTTGCCTTCATATCTCCTCTTCCAGGAATGCGTTGTACTCGTCGATGTTCAGAGTGTTATCGGGTATAATGAGAACAGCACGGAGCACAATGTGAGGATCCACCACGGGCGCCTGACCTCGTTCAGGGGTGGGTAGCATCGGGAGCGCGTCCTGTTGTATGAAATACAAACAGAAATCGTGTATATGAACCAGACCAGGTCTCGTGAATGCGAATTTACGAGATTAAGCCCTAGAACTCTTACCTCACATGACTCCAAGTGCCCAAGGACAACCAATTGGCATAGATGCTCTCGCACCCATGTAGACTTGGAGTTTACACATAGCGAAACATCGACCAAGACGGCCTGGTTTCCATCCATGAGGGCCACGAGTCCCGACGCGGGCTCGTACCACAACATCCTACGCCGACTATGAGGTGATGTGCTTCTTTTGGAAGATTCGGCTGGAGATAATGACCGACCCACCTACCCACCAGCCGTAGCTTCTTCCCCACCATGCTCACATCGACTTTGCGCAACAGCACCGGAAGGCCATGTTCAGGTTGAGGCATTAAACTCGACTCGGCTCCGTTGTCAGATAACCTGGGTTTGAGGTTCCCTATTACAGGCTACGTAAGCACCGCCTAAGCGCTTCCCTGCAATTCCTCAAATCAGTGATGCGGTACAAGATTCTTGCTTGATCTGATTAACAACACGTGGCGTTGTTTGCCAAGATTTATCGGACCAAATACTACTTAGTATGCACCTGGTATTAGGAAACCAATCAGATCGCTGCGATTGGGCGTTTCCGCCATAATCTATGATATAGTGTTGAAGCATGACGAAAGCAGTATAGAAAGCAGAAAAATACGAACAACTGGAATACATATTACGAAGGAGACCAGCGAATAGTAGTGGAAAGTAAGGGTGGAAGTGAGAGCCTCGACATAACGATTGGCGTCAGTCGAAATTTCAAAAGTTGGCGGCCTCGGCAACCTAGGTATCACGCTCCGAGTCGCTCCTCTTCTTTGACTTGCGTTCTGCATCGCGCAGTGTAACGCGCACCCCGTATTTGGACAAGCTCTGTCGTCACACCCAACCGAAAACACGTTGAGCATTTCCAGAAGTTCCGGAAGACAAATGACGTTTCACGACATTACCAAGCCGAACAAGAAATCCATTCGAAAAAGACCAGAAGGATCCAAACAATCGTCAGCCGTGACGACTCTTTTCTGATAAATGCAAGCACGTACCCGAGTCAAATCTGTGGACGGCTCCAAGCCAGGAAACTCTCTAGTGGAGTACACTCTGAACGGGCCTCCGTACAGTTCCGCCAGAACCGGGTGCTCTTGTCCACCAGGGACAGTCGAAAAAATATCGAAAGCTCGGTACCTGAAGATGAATGTACCTTCCCGCTGCACGGCTAGGTCCTATATGATGATTGAAGTGGAAGAATTCCGTGGGCGAGGTTAAAAGCATGGGAAGGGCGGCAAAAGAAGGAGTCGAGAAGGTGGCCGTTAGGATGCCGGTCAGATATCAGATCAGGGAGCAAGGGGTTAAAGACGGAAACAGAACAATGGTTATCCAAGTCGGAAAGTCGGAACACGAGTAAATGAAAGCAAAGCCGTCAGTTCCCGAACCTGTCAAGGGAAGCATAAAGTAAAAAGACAACCGTACCCCAAAAACAAAGACCAGGCACTTCCTGCCCTTGTAATCAATCAAGGTAGGCTCGACAAACTTCTCTCCTACCAACGCGGGCGTGAGCTTCGACGACTCTGTGACAAGATGGTTTCCTATTCTCAATACGATGTCAGTGGGAGGATCCGCCTCGTTTAGTTGACCGAGCATGGGTTGTCTGCGAGGGATTTGGAATGGGGACACACGAGGAGCGCCACCACCCTCTGTACTAGGCGTGGTGAATGGGTACAAAGGAAAATACGTGTAAGCATTCTCGGTTGGATTGTTTGGGGCTGCATAATTTAGTCTTAATACTCCAGAATTTGTCAACTCAAAGGGTGACGAAGCCTGGGGTGGAGGCATGCAGGAGCTGCGTGTGTACGCGCATCGCACGCCAGGAGAGGGGGCCGACGACGAGGGCGATTGCGATGGAGTGGAGGCTGGAAAAACAGGAACGTTGGAGGCCGCTGTCGACGACGGGACGGGGATTTGGTCATCAAAAATTTTGTCGGGGACAGGAAAGAGATCAACGCCACAAAGAATCCCGATGTTCTTGATTTCTCTATCAAGTAAATCAATGAAATCAATCGTGTGTATGAGACAACGAAACGGCGGTAGAGATATGCTTACTCATAATTACCCACCTCCCTCTCCCACTCTCTGTCGGTTCCAATATTGCCAATGTAGAAGAGGCGAAGCATGATAGCTGGAGGGGGGTCAAGTGGCCGGCGATCTACTTTGGCATACCTGGCAAGAAGCATCGACCAATTGTCAGTGGCATCGAACATGAGGGGGTTAGAAACCAGAAAAACAAACTTTCGCCCTGAATCTGCCTTCTGTAGTTCTCTAAGTTCGACGCGAATGGTATCCCCCGCGAACTGTCCGGTTGTAAAGGTAATGGGTTGTCCTGGATGGTTTACAAATGCACCCCCGTTTGTTCCGAGTGGGTGGTGCTGATCTTGATATTGGGGTTGAAAGGCCATATACGTGATTGGGATCGGAGGGCCGGGCGGTCGACAAGGCCGTTGTATACCACGAGAAGCGGCGAAGACGTTTAGAAGAAATCTAAATTCCGTTCAATGAGCGGTGGATGAGTTGGCAAGGGAGGAAGTGGTGAGCCCGTCCGCGAAATATAAAAAATCAAAGACTGGGCTGAAGCGCAAACGTACATTCTATATACCTCAATTTATCGCCCTCTTTGTTCACTCCCGTGGCCGCAACGCCTGAGTAACGGGTCGATCCGTGAAATTGGAGATTGACTCGGATATCCATGCCAGTGGAAGGGCAAACGATATTCGCGGACTTGGAAACTTTGTCAAGATCAAAAATAGCAACACAGTGCGTGTGCTGTGACTTGCTGGCGTTCCGGAATCAGAGGTACGAGTTTCAACAAACTTTGGACCTTGTGGACCAACGAAGAAGCCTTGGGTTCTGGATAAACAAGGCCTTGACGTACGGGTTCAGGGGCCTACAATATTGCGTTACGGTGGCTGTTGCAGCGTCCTGACGCTCAAATGAATGGATCCCATCGCTTAGTGGGCACGCAAGTATTGCACAACGTCTGGGGCTCACTCCTGAACCGTTTTAACGAACATAACACCTCAGGAGTGGGTGTGAATGCCACTGAGAGATGACCCGTTTAGAAAACATGCATATGCCACGAGCATCACAAAAAGCTGCCATTTTGAGCTGAGCGTCAGAACAGAGGTGACTGAATGACGGAAAAATAAACAACACTCGTTGAGGACCCATATGCAGTTTCTTGAGAGAACCGAGCCGGGGAGCGGCAGTCTTTTCCGATATAGGCCTTTGGTGAATCATTGATCAACTACGTAGCGGCTCTAAGAATAGCATAGAAGGTAATGGCGGACGGCGGTGTGGGAGTAGATCCGTTGATAGAGAGTGGTTCACGAGGCCAATGCTCGCTTGTTATCTAGATGATCTTTCCCACACTGATATAATGGCTGCAGGGAAGGTTGACTGAGATCGAAGCTGATTGGATGCGAGATGCATGAACAGGATAATATAAATGGATCGCAATGAGATAGGAAGGTGCATCTAAGCGCGTAAAGCACTCTATGAGACGTCGTCATACATCGAACCTGCGAATAACCACGTTATCTCTCTGAGCGATAATGAGCCTCCTTTCATCAAACGAAACAGACCCTTTGACAGGCTCGGAATCCGGTCCAAAGGCAAGGCCATTTATGAATTCCAGACTCGCAGCTGCAACTTCAGCGCCTGTCCCGGCTTCAAGGTCCCACACCCAAATACTTCCATTGAGGCTGAGACTAACGCAGCGTCCGTCCGCAAGTGAAAGGGTAGTAACAGGGCCAGTCTGGCCATGGAGAGTGCGAACAAAACTAAGCCTCGGAGGTGAGGATGATACGGAGTTGTGGGGGGGGAAGATCAATCGATAAAGCTGTAAACTTGTCGGGGAGTGTAGAGATGATGCAGTAGACGCGTTCATCTGAATGTCATCGAGTTTGTTGGTTCGGAATATGGGTGAAGGGTATGACGAATCAAAAGCTGAGTCTGGTGAGGCCAGGCAGTCACCAAGACCCGCGAGTTGATCCCCAGGTGCAAGAATGACCCATTTTCCGTCGGTTTGAATGTCCGCGACACGGTTAACCTTGCGACTCCACTGTTCCCGCATGATTCTGAGCTTGCGTTCATCAATCCACCCAAAAGGAACATCGACTGCACGTGCAGTGCGAGTGCTGAGCACAGTCATCTGTGACTGGGAAGGGCTTGTAAGTGAATGAAGAGAATCGGGGTTTGACGGTCGGGGCGTCAAATTCGCCGTCATGGTGACCCCTGAGATCATGAGCTCTGTCGCACCTGCAGTCCAATGCCGGGGGTACACTGGGATGGCGTATGCGAGAACAAGCTTGTAGGTACTTGGCGATGGTGTTGATAGCACTAGGGACACAGGTGGAAAAGATGTAAAGGATGATAAAGTTTGCGTAAGACTTAGGGCTTCATTCACAACATTATATAACGAGATTGTGAAATCTCGAGAAAGTGTAACAAGCAAAGGGTGATGATAGGCAGCTTGTACGACGGGGTGAGAGGGGCTTCGTCTGGTTGCAATGGTGCCCTGAAATTGACGAGAGGCGGAAAGAGGATTATGTTGAATTTGGTAGCAGAAGAAGTCTCCACTAGAAAGGAAAGAAAGAAATCTGTGGTGATCAAGTGTCGGGGCAGACTGATCAATGGTCAGCGTCATGATGCTACAAGGAATGCCATTGCTGGATCTGCAGACGACAGAACAGGATTCGGTGGGACTGGTGATGTAAATAGCAGATCCAGTTGAAGGTTGTGAGGAAGCCGTTATTGTCAAGGTGCCGGTCAGTAATAGATGGCGGTTGAAATTACTGGAAGTTTCTAAGGGCTGGGGAATTTCTGGCTGAGCAGCACAAGGTAATTCCTCAACGGAACATCGTCCTGTAGATTAGTACAAGTCAGTCGTATACACAAGATAAATGGACGACAACGAACCTTTCCGCCAATTTGAACTGATGCGAAACATCCACTTCCAATCTTTGTAAGCCGAATCAACTATCCGCGCTCTGGAAGGGAGAGGCTTGACCTCTCGACCGTCAAAACGACCTGGTTGGCCCCTAGCACCACGCAGGCGCGGCTTCCCAAAAACTAAGATATACTGTCTTCTCCACAATTCACTATCAACCGCAAGCCGCGCCCAGTTCCGGTTGATTAATTGTGTAGCACAGAGGTCAAACCATGAGAGATATGAAAGGATGGTGAGGATGAGCTCATCATAGAGGACGTCTACTATTGAGAGATGGTTATCCGGAGGCTTTGAGTGTAATGTGTGAAGGCGTTTTGCTGCGGGAAGTCCCTGTGGGGAGAGGCTACGTTTCGACATGGAGGCTGGTGACAAGGTGAGATAATCCGGTTTATCCGTCATGTCTAGTTCTCACCCTTGCTCCCTGCTCTCATGGCTCCCTCTCGCGGTCCCCATCCGCTAGCGCGCTCTGTTCATGTCACTCTTAATGCCCATAAAGGTCCTGTTAATGTTGCCCGGTACTCCAAAGGCTCGGCGAAATACATCCTCACCGGAGGGCAAGACAGGACAGTTCGACTCTGGAACGCTAACCTCGGCACAGAAATCAAGGCTTTTGCTGCACACGGCTATGAGGTGCTCTCTATCACTGTGTACGTTCAATCTTCATCGCAAAGTCGCAAAGTCGCAACTCCCAATCATTAACCTTTAGGTCGAATGATAACGCCAAGTTCGCCTCATCGGGAGGTGACAGATCTGTATTTCTTTGGGACGTCGCCACTGCAACAACGACGCGACGTCTCTCTGGCCACATGGGCAAGATTCATGTAGTCGAGTTCAACGAGGATGCCAGCGTAGTCGCAAGTGGTCTGTTGTTTTACCTTTCCTATCACTTCTATAGAATTCATTTACTGTTAAGGTTCATACGATGCAACTGTTAGATTATGGGATCTCCGGTGTGTTTTGCACCCTGTTTGGAGTCGCCAAAATCGGTCTGACGTATAACAGAGCGCAAAATCGTTCACCAATACAAATGCTGGAAGATGCCAAAGATGCTATCCAGACTCTGCACGTTGGACCGACTTCGATTGTAACTGGCTCAGTTGACGGTTTCGTCCGCACTTATGATCTTCGTAAAGGAGAGCTCCGGTCCGATTTCATTGGGCGTGAGTTCATCTCTTCTGCATTTCTTCGCATGAAGTTTCATCAGATCTTAGACCCTGTAACGTCTGTTGTGCCCACCCAAGACGGCCAGACCCTCCTCGTTACTTCCCTCGATAATCATATTCGTCTGATGGATATGTCAACTGGAAAAATGCTGAATGATTTTACTGGGCATACGAATAATTCATACCGTTGTCGTGCATGTTTCGGGCATGCCGAAGCTAGTGTTGTGTGCGGCGATGAGAAGGGAATGATCTGGGCATGGGATCTCCTTGACGTGTGTCCACATTTACATACGACGTTCAGCATGTTGCTGACTCTATCGAGCAGGCGAAGCTCCTTGACCCCAATCCACCCCCCAAAGCACATTCAAAAGTGATCACCTGGGCAGAACATCATCCTTCCGACCCAAATGAAATTGTGACTTCTAGTGCTGACGGAACGGCTAAGGTCTGGCGAAACCCTGATCAGGAGTAGGCCCAATTATCTCGATGCGACAGAATACTGTTGAATGGATTCCGCGATCATGGACCTCTGCGTTGCGCAATTTTCATCAAGACACAACCAGATGCTATGTCACTGGATCATAGAATGGACAAGCCATGCGGGTTTTATTGGATCCTACTCTATGAGTACAGGTGTATAGTAGAGGCAGCCTCATCGCTTTGCCTGCATTTGTGCTTCTGTGTGTTTGTTAGCAGTTGATTAGACTAGCTTAGCGGTATTGTATGCTCGTACCTCGTCGCGTGGCGTCTTCAAGCAACTGTGTATCGACGTGTTCAGCTGGAAGCTGCACATAACGAACGACCGATCCACGAATGAAACAATTTTTCACGGCCATCTGCACAGGTGCAATTAATGTAAATTCAGGTTCCCAGCGAAACTTGGGGCGGTACATGCCATGTGTGGATGTCGGGTTTCGTCGGAGACCTTGATGTTATCTAGTCGGATATTGAGGAATCTATGACGGCAAGACTGTCGTCATTCAAAACGAACATTGTCTGTGAGCCTGCTCACATACTGGTCAACCGATTTGAGCACGCCTGTAATGGATAGATCGTTCTTGAGCTCAACAGTGACCGTTTGATCGGTGAGTGTCTTAAACACTGAAAAAATGAGCTAACAAAGGCATCTCTGTTAAAAAAATATTATGGAAGTCCAGGTACCGTGCTCACCATAATGTTTGGGTGACCGAGCAATGAAGCATTGCATTAGCCATGTCAAACACCAAGGTGTTTGCTCGTATTTGCTCTTTCTTCCTTTCCTATTGCAGCGGCTTGGGCCAGCCTCCGAAGCCCAATGATTGGAAGGTCTTCCCTCGCAAAACATTAAAAGGATTCGAACTTAAGACTGCAACTCCTCGGAAATACAAGTACTAAATAGACCATGACGCATGCACCTTCGGGCGGCCACTTACTCCAACCGTGCCTAACAAAAGCGCATCAGCGAATTTCCAGAATACCACAAATCTCAAGTCGCAAGATGTCAAGTCTGAGCCTACAGGGCAGGAACGTCCAAGTAGAATTTCAGATCTAGATCATCCAAGCATAACTAGACCATAACCATCAAATTACCACTGTGAGGAGAGATTACATTAAAATGGTGGGTTCATAATACTACCGATACACGCCCGCGTTTGTTGGAGTGGATCCGACACTTCTGAGATTAAACAACCATGGACCGAGAAGCAGGCTACATACTCCACCACAGACCTCCGCAGCTAAAGTGTTCAAGGGACCAGTCAGCAGAAGCAACGTGGATTTCTAGATTTAGCGATAAGCCTGTATTGGATGGCGAAAAAGCACCAGCTTTCCTCATCCTGCGAGTGTGCCGGATCAAATTTAACAGTGAAGATTGCATCCAAGATGGTATTAATCTCTCCGGAAGTATCAGTCTCTGACGAATCGCATTGAGGGGAGCTTGGCTTTACAAGACGCAACATGATGATGATTAAGCGGCATGCCTGAAGACGCATGATGAGAAACTGGACAGAGACACTGAGAGTAATTAGACAGACAGCAGATGATAGAAGCGCGATAAAGACCCTTGTGAATGGGTGAGTCAAAGGTTATCGCACGCTGGATTGGAATATAAATCACCCTTACGGAAAGACCCTATGAGTGGTGGCTTTCATATGTCTGACTCTGCACTTAGGAGAACAGCAATAAGTACAGCTGATGAAGTAGAGTGGGAAAGTCAGCTAAACAGACTAAACATCATCAAAAAGAAAGGATCAACCTGTTATCGTAAAATAACCAATCATCCCATCCCGATAAGTTAGCGACATTATCCGAGATTGCGTGAACATATCCCAAAAGATAATGACGAGCACTAGCGTTTGTACTCCAACCTCAACTACGCTTAGGAACATGCATTGAGCATACATTTTTGAGCAGGTGAATAAAGACAGACGCACGCAAAAATAAGAATACTCGACGTGGGTTACATTCTTCTTCAAAACTCTGACGAGATACGTTTAAAACCGCGCCTAAGCTTGACATTCCGATTCTCACAAGGAGAGCTATGATAAATATATATCCAATACGTCTGTCACGAACACATATACTACGCAAAAGTCGATACTCAGGCGCACAGTTGGATACTGGGAGATACGCACTTCAGATCATGAGAATAGAATCCACTGCGTTCAGCATCACTTGGGTAATCACCGCCTGCCGTGAAACCATGCCCTGCAGTTGAAACGCGCTACGGGCCTTGAGAACGGAAAGTTCTAGCTATAAAAGTGTTGCACCTTCAAAACTTTAACAAACGGCCAGGGTCACTGAATGACAGCGCTTACAACTGGATAACTAATCCCAGATGTCGGCAGAACTGAAACAACAACTTAATCAGGCCCAGCCTGAAGGGACTACATACCTCATAAACAATATGAGTATAATAACTCGGAGCCGGAGGACCGTAACATACGATGACTAAAACAAGGCGATTTCGTCCTGTAACGTCAAGAGAATAACCCACAGCGCGAATGCGAGGGCACTTTCTGTGCTACGAGTCAGCAAGTGAAGATCAGAGGGAAAAAAGACAGTATTCTTACATGAGGCTATCTCCAAAGCATGCATGGACATGAATCCACCGATAGGAGCAAAGGAGCAAAGGAGAGGGAAAGGAAGATGGCTGACCACGGTGCCTGGCGGTTTGGTCTCGAATCCAATCATATGGCCGAGACCACGACCTCGGACGTTGTATGCATTGCTCCCACAGTTTCAATTGGTGAAAAGATGAATGTCAGCACCCCGTGATGTCCCGTAAACTAATAAAGCAACATCCCTCGTAAAGGAACCACATTACGGTAATCAACGGTTGCATGTGAGGCTCAGGACCTGGTTTTCCGTTGCGAGAAACAAGCTCATGCGCTCGGATCCACCAAACTTCAGACCAGAAGCCGCCTCAAGTGGTCGACGTCGGCTGGCCAAGCCTTCGTCGAATGCCACCGAAGACGTTGAGAAAGTCAAAACCTTGGGGCTGTGCCCTAAATTACACGGCGGAAGTATGCTCGGTTTGTTCCTCTGTTGGTTCAAGAACAGTTGCCAATTCAAATAGTTCTGGTGATTCCATATCTTCTGCAAGTCTTCGCATGTTTAGAATCATTCGGCAGGTCTATCAGAGGCAACGTCAGGATGGAGGGACTGTCGTGATCTGTGGGACAGTCTCATACTGAGGTGGTCAGGGTGGCAATGAAAATACTGAGTAAGGAGATCATCGATCAGCAATGGTAGAGATGAGTGGAAATGGTACGCACGGATAGACGAAATGTTTACTATCCCTTCGCGTCCCCAGATGTGCGTAAGCTGCTATGGCGAGGAGACCAGCTGCGGTCACGTAAAGTCAGAAAATCCCGAGGTAGTCATATCGGAGAGAAGAAAACGAACCAAAAACAGCAGCATGGGTCATGACGCCGTCGCGATACAGTAGGGAGATAATGGGTGTCCTGATACTAGGAAGGTCGCTCGGTGAGAAAAGTTTCTTAGCGAACGTTAATCCAAGTATGAAACATTGGGATATCATCTCTGTAACGCTGTATTGAGGTATATGAGCAGCTAGTCCCGGTGCTTACAAGATTTGGCCCTTACACTACATAGAGCATAACGGGTTTTGGTACATGAAAGTCGCAGTTCTCATTAAATTTGAGAGTCGGTGTGTAGGTGGCCGCGATAATCGCCAGAGCCAGTCGCGTAATAAAAATTGCGCCTAGAAGAGCCCCCATTTTCCGATTCTTGCGGTAGAAAGCATATACTATAGATCAAATCAGTCATGAGTACTGATGTCAGTGGTATTCCAAAGTGAGTAGATTTACTTCGTATCATGAGGACCGCAACCAAAGCATTCATGAATATCATGGTGGTAATTATTTGGTGGGTCATCCATCGGAGGCAGAGGGTAGCAGGCACCGGATAAAAAGCGGTAATCTTCAAGGCAAACACGACGTTGAGTCTGAAGAGCACGTCTCACTCCGAAGCTTGCGCTCATTCGAAAGCAAAACTCACGTATGACTAGCAATCCCGAGGTATCGGCAACATATGTATAACAATTTGACAAAAGAAAGTCCTTGAGAGCTGCAATGAATCGTGAGATGTCCAGTCAATTTTGAGTTTACAAGGAATGACGAACAACCATAATAGCTGAACCTCTTCAGGGAACGCAACGAGACACTCCCATGTACTGAGAACCAGCCCAATGCCTGCTTATTGTTAGCAGATACAAGGGAAAGGATTGCCTTGCACGTACATGAAGCTGGTATGAGAGTAAACATGTTGCAACCAGAGTCTCATGACCCTGCATGTTGCCCCCTGATGCGAATTCGCTTCCGGCATTCGTCAGGTCGTAGGTTAAGACTCATGAGAAAGGTGTACAATAGTCCCACGCACAGACTACTGTAAGTGGGAGAAACTCAAGAGAAGAGAGTCAGCTTGATATAACTGCATGACGTACTTATATGAACGGATGGAGTCCATACTTTTCGGACGCCGGCGCAGCTACATCTCGAGTTGTAAAAATACCTGGTGCCCCTACGGAAGCTCAAGGCATTTCTGAAGCATGTATTGCGACAAGGCATATGACACAGAGTATGGCATGACATAGTGCATGATTTACTCGAAGGGAGTAATCGTATTTTGACCACGATCCAACATGGGCGACTAAACCGGCTATTATAAAATACGAGAAGGAAGAAAGTGCTCAGGCATGAGCATGCTTCTGCTTGCCAGTTCTGATCTTCCTCAAGTAGAACTACAGATGACGAATAAGATTATATCTACAGAAAAGGCGAGAGTTAACTCACCTCGAGCTCCTTGCCCTCAAGAATATAGCCATCAGCACGGCCGGATTGGCCAGGACGGCTGGAGATGGTAGCATAAAGACGGCCAGCGGCAAATTGCGAATCAAGAAGGGTATCGACTTTGGCGTCTGTGGACATACGAGATGTCAGAGATAATTCTAACCATCTTTGAGGGCGACGGACCTTTCTTCCTCTCATCAAGGTTGCGCTGGGCGTGGTTCGAAAGCTTTTTGGGCTCCGCAGCAGGGGCATCGGTGGCCTGTGATTGCGACTTGCCCCTCTTAGTGATGGGCTGGGCGTACTGCTGAGAGTTCAAACACTGATCGCAGACAGAGAAGTCAAGGAGAACATACGTGTGCTTCGTACCACTGGCGGAAGGGGGTAGCATCGACTTGGATGATGGCACTCTTGACAAGAGTGTTGGTCCGGACAAGCTCGTTGTTTGAAGCATTGTAAACCTGGTTCACAAGTCTAGCCTTGGTGATCTTGGATTTATATGAAATTACATACCACACCAATGATCCTGGTTTTACGGGTAACATGCTCCGAGCCCCAGGCAAAGTTCCCGCTATCAAGACGAAGAGCGCGATATTTCAGGTTTCCACCACGGACACGAACGGTATGGATACGCTTGGGGCCAAGTTTGGTGTTGGCGGGTTGGCGGCCAAGCTCGAACTTTCTCTTCTTGCGGTAGTGGGCACGCTGGGCACCGGATGCGGAGCGTTTGTGCCGGGATGAACGGGAGATACCTAGTAATTGTCGTTAAGATCATCTGCGCAACGGTGAATGCAACCAGTGGCACTCACCCATGTCGGAGAGTCTTGAGGATGGGGGTCGTTTACAGTGAGCAAGGTTGTGTGGATGACAGTAGACGATAAGGTTTGATGGGTATTCACACTCCGACCGGTTTCTGCCGTATACAGCCTTCTCGTCATATGGACTTTTAAATCACGATGATCGTTCTTACCTTTGCAAAACTACTCCTTCGATAAGGATGAGTTCGGAGGTTATTTTGCATAATTGCCCTCCAAGCCGACGCGTTGTCTTGTTCTCATTGCAAAAATGTCAATTTTTTCGGTTTCGTCAGATACTTGAGCTGATCAGGACTACGGATTTTCGTCACAGGAATACTGCAAGTTAGACTCGGTGGCCATCGCGTTGTTATCAATTCAGCTTGTAATGCGCATTCTGTCTCTGGAGTCCGGAATACCTGTCATTCCGTCTCACTTTTGCGCTGATGACGATTCTTTCTTGACGTTCACGATACTTGGACATCTGCGTCTTCAGCGCACAACATCATGGTATTCTGGCCATAGAAAAAAAGGAAAGAATATCAAAACGAGCAATAGTAGTCGCGTCTGATTTCAACGACCTTCTATGTACTCATTCTATAAGCCGAACTACTTCAAACTATCAAATGCATTCAAAGTTAATCTGAAAACACCTTGCCTCGATAACTTCTCATACCTATTATGTCAATCCTGTCAAACATCAGACACCCTTCACAATTAGGAAAGTCACCTACATAGATGTTTTGGCGCTAAGCGCTGCCATGTGCGCGCGCTATCTCTCCTTGATTGAATCATCCAACATTGTATTTTGAATTCGAGGCTCGCTGGTTCTTGGTGTTTTCAGCACACCCACGACGTTCGTAATAGTCATATCACTTAGTTCGCAAAATTCTTAACATAAATGTGCGGTGCGACCGGATAGACCACGCAACAGATTTCATAGCTTTTAGGCATGGGACTTAAACTCATGACGTACCAAGGAACCACATCGTGTATCGGGTCTCATCGTCTAGGCAGCATTTCTATACAGCCGCTCCACTTGTTCGAATGTGTAGGCGTTCATTCTCCCGTGGCTACCAAGGACTAATCAAGGCTTTTGGAGCGTTACGTTGAAACCAGTTGATTGTGCCCTCCTCGCCATGGCTTGTCCAGCAATTCATGGTACAACTCTCCCGATCCCCTTCTCCTATTGCGGCTGACCGATGTTCAGGTTGTTGTCGACAGAGATGACTTAGTATCGAAATTCGGGGGTCGGCAACCGTTCTCGAAAATGAGCTCTTCAGAGGCACACTTCAACGAAACAACTTGCGTTAGCCTCTTTCTCTCAAACGATTTTCCCTCAACCTCATTGACCCGAGTAAACTCCAACCAGTGTCAGCATAGCCCTCGGGACTCCTCATATTCATCGGCTTCCAACCTACCTATCAAATTTCCTAAAAAGCACCTCGAAACTGCACACTCAATAGTCTAGTGATAAATCCAATTGAACTCATCAGCCCTGTCACCCATAACACTCCCGTTCGTCCCTTGCCATTCAAAAATTCAAGTCCAAGGGACACGCCGGGGTCCCAAAAATCCCAGGATACGGTAACACCTTTCTTCACTATCCTCTTTCTGTTATGTATACCGCTATGTCACCAACGGTACTCTTTCAGCAATGCATCGCGGTGGCGCCGTGCTCTTGGTTCTCCACCCCCTTCACTGTTGTCCTTTCTTGCTTGGTCGAGTTGTCTTTCTCTCCCAGCTACTCTTAGTAGGCTTGGCCTGGCCAAAGGCGAATTGGTGTTTCCATGAACGCGGGGCAAGGATCATCACGTACGTTGCGAGTTGGACATATCACTTTTTCAGATCTCTCACATCCTGCGCTTCCTGGCCTCTACTGTCTCTTATCTGCTCTTTGGTGATACTATGCAGTGGTGGCCATAGCATTCCACGTTTGTGAACATGTCACTCTCTTCCCCGAAGAGGTGGAACTGATATGGCCGTGAGTACTCCGTTAAAGCTTCGAGTCAGAACGGGGCGTCTCATTGTTTCTCCTAGACGTCCATGGCGTTCGCGTTCGTCAAGCTGGTTATTTATTTTCACTAGATACGCAACATACCTGTTCCACATGTGAGCTCATCGCAATCCAGACTCGGCGCGCGAAAACCGGTCGCTCAACATTTTCACATTTTCAGCCTCAACTCGCAATACTCTGCCAACCCCCTATTCAGGACTCACAGCCCCGAACTATCCGGCTTTCTCATCTTTATGTTCAGGACTGCAACAGCACAATCGATGCTCCTCGTCATTCAACTGATTCTTGCCAAACGCCGTGCGTTTTTTCACTGAACACGGGCATTTCTGACTTACGCTGATTCAAACAGTGACAATATTTTATCCAGGAATCTGGGTCCGAATATTCATCCTCCCTGGATTCATCATCGCCCGCCTGTCTCTAATACTATGTCTGGGATCAGTGGCATACCACGCCATGGTAATCAATACGAAATATATCGATGCTATAGATCTCATGACAATCTGCTCGTAAGTGCTATCCTCTATTATCTAGCACAACGTCAGAATGCGCATTGATAATGGTGTTCATAGAGGAGGAGAAGTTCTCCTAGAACTGACAATGTTGGCTTTGATGGCTTTCGCGCATCTGAGATTAATGGGTGTCGGGAGAAATTCGCTCAGTTATCGGCTGAGGAAGAGAGAGGGGCTGGGCGTTCCAATTTTTGGTTTAGTTGGTGAGTTTTTCTTCCCGGATTCAGCCTCCTGGAAAGCTGAACTCTCCGAATCACCATAACTCCGGCTCCGTGTCAAAGCAATTGTCACTGTTTTCTATATGCAATGGTGTGGCCCGCCCATATCATCAATGATTTATCCGTAGGTGGACGATTGTAATCGGTGGTTTGGAGCTAACCACGAAGTCAGTAGTATCTATCTCGGTATCATGTCCACTCTGGTACGAAAATCCTTAAGCTGCCTCAAAGCGTCTAACAAGAGCTTGACATATAGGGTTGTAGGTTGATCCTGTCAAACCACAAAGTAATACAAGCACTCGTAGAAGATGTGTCCACAACTGAATACCGCCTCGCCAATTCACGCCTTTGAAATGTAATCTTATTAACCTTTTCCATCTTGATCCCCCCCTGCACTCCGTACACGATTGTGTTTGTTTCAACAAAATCGTCTATAGCATTGCTGACGGATAGAAGTAATTAGGTATGAATGAACAACGTGGCCTGAAATAAACCCCAGCCCTCCATGGTAAAGGGGACTACCAAAAGAAATATAAATTGTAAAAGGGATATAATGAGTAAGGTCCACATCGCATTTTAAGCATAAGTCCATTTTCAAACGTTGAGTCCACAATACAATGTCCACGATTACAACTCCTGGAAATTTCTCAGCAAGAGAAGCGGAAGGCTAGGGATACGAGACTTACAATCAGGTTCAAGTTTCCAGAGAGCAGCCTATTCTCCAGGACACATCCATCTGGGATGTGAATACTTTGGCCTTCATTTGCTACGATGATGACAGTCCCACGTAAGGTGATATTGCGACCAAAGTACACATCTCCAGTGACAGTCAAGTGGTCAAGCTCAATAATGTGGGGAATCTTCTTGAATCGCCTCTGGAACTGTTGAATCTATATTCGACGTTAGTCAGGTGTAAAGGGGTGTGGGATCACTTATGTACCTTCTTAAAGTGGTCACCTAGCTTGATGACAGGAGTGGTCTCGAACATCCTGTTCTCGTTGATAACCAGCTGACCATGCCTAAGTGAATAAATGTCACTCTTGATTAAGAGAAGATCAGAACAGCTCTTGACAGGCAGGAAACGCTTGCGAGGCACGTTGATACCATGTGCATTCTTGAAATGCTTGATCGCCGCACCCGCAGCAGTCTCAAGTTGGATGACGGCATGACCATCATCAGTGGTTTTTGGATTGATAATGATCTCAAGTTCTAGGCCTTCCGTCTCCATGATGCGCTTGAGGGCTAAACACAACGTGAGGTGAATTTCAGAAGTATTTGCCAAGGAGACAGACCTTTTAAGTTGATCCAGAGATTGTTCGTGTTGAAAATCTTGAACTTGCGAACTGAAAGGGAGTTGGAAAAAGACTTGGACAACAAGGAATGTCCATACCAGATTTGAAATCCTCAACATGCTCAGAAGGAACCTGAGCGATTTCAAGCAAACGGATAGAACCCTCGTAATCTGCCCCCCTGAATAAGCAAAGCCCTAACAGGCAACCACAAGTAACATACCGATCAGAGTTCCACCCTGCGGAAACGTCAGCATAAAGTATGATAAGCGTAGGTTATGCGCTGACCTTGATATCAGCCTTGGTCTTGTCAGTGACCTCCATGATAAACTCAGCTTGGGTATCAATCATGTGTTGAAGGATACCCTCATCGACACTGCGTTCCGTCAGGACTGGGGGTTCAGTCGAAAAAAGGGGACACTTACACGGCACCAAGGTTGTCAGAGTTGGAGACGAAGAGGTATTCCTTGCCTTCGGCCAGAAGCTGGTCAAGAACGCCGGAGTGCATGAGAGCATTGTAAAGATCGCCGTGACCGGGAGGGTACCAGTTGATCTTGTCGTCGTCGGCGCGCTTGGGGCAGGGAAGGAGGGATTCTTTGTAGATGCGTGGATAGCGGGACTGATTGAAGGTAGTGATGCGGAGCTGTTGGTTAGCGTACTTTTTGATGATGCGTAGGGTGTCCTCGTGGGTATTGAAGGAAGTCATAAGAATGAGGGGAACATCGACCCGGTTGGTAGTATTGAGGTGTTCGATCTGTCTGACGGTAAGATCAAGGAAGGTCATGTCATCCTTGACTTCAAGTGCGCTCTTGGCGCCGGTCATGCCTGGGCACGACGTCAGTGGCACAAAAGTAAGACAAGGCTGCATACGCACCCATGGAAGTACCAAGACCGCCATTGACCTTGAGAACGGCGAGCTTGTTGAGGTTACTCACGTCCTTGGGCTTGGGCAGGTCAGCATAAGGGATGATCTGATCAGCAGCAGGCGATTTAATGCGGTCCCAATCACTGCAGGGTGCATCAGCGGGGCGATCTTGGCCCGATAACGCGATACGTACAGTTCAACGTTCTTAGCTCGTTCTGCGAGATAGCGGGTGAAAAGATAGAAGAAAGATTGCATCTCGGTATCGAATGCCTATTTGCACGATCGTAAGCAATCACAGACGCGTATGACGCGCAAAGGGCACACCTTGCGAGTAGCAGGGTCGCTGACGGTAGAAACAAGAGCACTGAGCTCGTTGCGCATGGTCTTGGTTGTGACGCCGGTGGTAGCGGTCTTGAAGTCGATGTGGCTGGCGCCGCGGACGCGGGCATTGTAGGAATCACTGCGGGGCATGAGAGAGCTAGCCATGCTGTCGAGGGTCAGATTTGACGTGGAAAAGAGGGTAAATGCGCACTTGATATAGACTGGGGAGGAGGTGGTGGTGGATATAAGCTGAGGAGCAGAATTTGCACGGGCAAGGGGGGCGCGGAGTCTGTGATGACGTTTGAGGAGGTCGGGGTGTTCTGTTGATTGGAAATGGGGGTCCGGCTCCAAAGAGAGGGGCTCTTCGCTGATTGGCTCACAAATCCAAGAGGCCCGGCGACTGGGCCAGTCTGCAGACAGAGGCGGCGATGTGCGGGGGATGGCTGGGCCTCTTCCCCCTGCTTTTATACCGGGGCGTCTCGGAGTCGGTGCGGACACACGTTCGAGCATGCACTCGCAGGATCGATGCGGAGTGGCCCAGATCTCGACTTCCTCTTGTGGCTTTTATACTCACTTAATCCTCGCCCCTCCTCGTTTTTGTCCATCACCGGGTGCCAGTGTCATATGCACTCCCATCATCCCTTCCGATGTATTCCTTCTCCGTCTCCTGCCTTTTGCGTCTAGTCTCCCAGGAAACCTCGCAACCCTCGGAACCCTTGCTTGTGTAAAACTCTCCTCTGCCAGTCTCTGCCGCTGTGAATCTTCCCTGCAACCACGTGTGTCTTTTGATCAAAGAATTTTTGCCTCTGACGTGATCGCATCGCGTGAATTCGCCCGCAAATCTGTTCATTTACAATGCTACCGTACATACACGCGGCCACAAATACCCATCGGACAGGTACCAGGATCCATCACACTTCATGCTAGCTTTCATCTGCGTCGACGAAGCTCTCTCTCTGTACCTGGCATCAATAATCGCGCGGATGCATCGTCCCGTTCTCAAGCCATGGCTCGGTCACGAATTTGACAGGATGTGCGATCTGCAACTCGACAAGTTCTGGGTACGTCTTGCTCAGAGGTGGAGTTAATGCAAGCACAATATAATCCTGGCATCACGGCAACTCTCAGATCCTCGACTCACGCACATCAGTATCAATCCTCACCTTGACGTTCAGACAGCCAACGTTAAACCCTCCACAGGTGACCTGGTCCCAACATTTCACCTCGCCTTCCCATTCTAGACACACGTCTTCGGGCGGCACTGATATACGTCCGAGATCCGTTGGCGGAATAGCCTTCACCGTCCCCGATCCGATTGCAACCGTTCGATATACCTTCTTTCCGCGAATCGCCACCATAATTTCCCGAGCTATATAAACCCGCATCGCCACCCCCCGTCGCATTGCCTTCTGCTTCTTATCTTGCGTCTGACGAGGTTGTAAAAATTGACTAGAAGGCGGGAATAGCTCCCTAATCGTGCCCAATGAACTCGACAACTGGATATGGAACGGAATCGCATCCGATAGACAATACGTGGGATTCGATGGGACAAGAAACTGTCAAAAGAACATGAATCAGTGCCTCGTTAATTGCGGCTTTCTGTGCCTTGCTGAACATACTTGACATTGGACGGGTCTCAGTCTAGACCCAGGCGTTACTTCCATCCTGGACACAAGCTGAACCCAATCGTCTGGTAAGGACTTGACAGACGAACAAATTGAATCGAACAAGGGAACGGGGCGGGTTGGCCGATTTTGGGGTCTATGCTCAACCAACACATTATACCTGCACAAGAATCTACGTCAGTTTTTGTCTTCAAGAAGCATCAACAACACCCTCTTACTTTGAACTCACATTTTACTCTTGGTCCACGACACCAGCCGGTAGTTGACCAGTTTTCTGAGTGATATGGACAATATATACGTGGACCTCACGAACATAGTATTGACATTGATAAAATCTGGCTCGAACGATGGAGGAAGCTTCCATGTTTCGTCGTCCTCAACAAACTTCGAAGGCAGTCGCAACGAAAATAACAAAGTCCCCGGACAACGTCTTTGTGACCCTTCCTCCTTGGCCCAAAGAACTGCTTGGTGTTCCATTGTTCGCATCATTTTCGCTCCCACTCCTGCAACCGACATTGTTACTCTTCCTTCGAGCTAAGATATCGTTATCAATCCAGATCTGCCTACATAGACTCGAAGTCATGATGTAAAAGAAGCTAACACAACCCCAACACCACATTTTTTTCTAGATTCCTACCCCACAACATGCTGCCCAACAATGACGCAAGAAGCAAAGGAGCTTCCAGAAGCAGAACAAGCCTAGACGCTCACCTTGACCGAAACTGCCAACACGCGTTCAGGACGTTTCATTTCCAGTTCTCCAGCAATGAGGCCGCGTCGATCGTATATCGGATTTCGTACGTCATCGGCTTGGCCATGAAGGGTTAAAACCATCGATTTCCATTTCTTCGTAAACGTTCCTCGCTCAGTTCTAGATGTTCCACGTCGAGGCGTGTATTGAATCGTTTGTTCGTTTGATAGTGGAAGAGAAGTGTATGATGGTGCACATGATGATGTCCTAGTTGAGTTGCCTGCGTAGAACCAGGAAGTTGAACTCGACCATGATGATAGACTACTTCGATGATCTTGCTCTTCCCCTGTCCTAGTCCCTGTTGCAGTTGGATTGGACGTTGACGTTGATGCTGTTGACGATATAGGTTCCATAGGAGAAATATGAAAAGGATAACCTGAGCGTGCCGCTGAAGGGATGCTTATATATCTCAAAGTGACTCGTCCCAGGGACATATGTCAAGGCGTGTCCAGGGTAAGAACCCACGAAATAGAGAAGCACCACCAATCCAGAGGACGATGGTGCTCAGTCAGGCTTAGTTCCATTGTCCTGTATCTTTTCTGGGAACCGCTGAGGCTGTTTATGGGGACGCGAACCCGATAACCGTCATTTGTGGAGTAATCTTAGCCCGAACAGTCAGCGTTTCGATATTTTTTTTTAGTTCCTGAATGTGTCTCTATGTTTCGACTTATGTCTGAACGGTGGTTGAGAACCAAGATGAACAACGCCGCTCGTTGCCTCCCGCTCGTTTTGATTTACTTTTTTTTTGAGCTTCGACGTGTGGAGGGAAGGGTGGTAGTATCCACTTGTCCTGCTGCCTGAAATTCAATTTGAGGATGGTTCTAAGGTTTGTAATTCCACGGTGTTACCGGGCCGTGTTATTTTTGGGGTTCGTAAAGTCCTTCGAGCCGGGAGTCGGTTGCTCGAGTCATCTCGGACCAACAGCTTATTTCATTCCCTGTCTTCTTTTGTCAACTCAGAGATAAAGATTGCAGGCTCTTGCAACGGGATGCTACGAAACTATGTCAAGAGCGCACGACTGTAGTGTGTAGAGCATAGAATGCAGATCCACATGAAGCCAACCATTCAGTCAACGTCATAACGAGAACATGACCAAGCCTTCAGAGAACCCAGGGCCTTCGTCGAACAAATTTGAATGCTCTGGTATACAAAGTTCTGTTGCCGTTCTAACTTTTCACAGAACTCTTGTCTGAGTCACTGGCATCAGTGGTACTCGAATCCGGTTCTGGTGGTCCAAGTGTAAGTGTAACCGTAGCGCTCTAAAATCCTGAATCCGCCCTTCAGCTATCAAACGAGGGCATAACAAACACTTGGTAGTTACCAAGTTCATCGCTGTGTTTCAAGTACGAAGGGTTACTTGAGTGTAGGTATCGTCGTTGCAATAGGGTGGCGGCGTCACAAAACTTATTTCGAAAAGCTCAGATACATAGTACCGGGCAGCACAGATAGAAATACCCTGCCTCTGACGTGCTAAATCCGAGGACAGCCATGATATTCTGAGGCAAGCGTGTGTGGGTATTAGATTGTAGTATAAGCTACAAGCAACCAATCGCGGTGTGGGTAGGTACGGATCACAAAGAAACAAACAGTGTAACGACGATGAACACGCCAATGGGGAACACGGCGATATCACCGACATCACGAAGTACATGACTCCATAATCCGCGTTTTGAACTTCTATCATTACGGAAAAGGTTCCCTAGACCCAGAGGAAGTCTTCGGCGGTGGCCAAAACATACAACGGAGGCCGATCTATTGTCAGCTTTGGTGACAGGATCAGGTAATTGTCCAGGATTTTGGGCCATGCTGATACTTTCTCCGTAGAGTGATCTTCGAGTTCGAGTCACAGCTGCAACAATGACGATGAACAAGGATAGTATGAGGAAAGGAATGTATATGTTCAAGTAAATCCCTAGCTGGTCGGGAAGGAGGCAAGGAATGTCGGCGTAAGTGGGATGAAGATCATCCCAGTATGGTTCGGGAAATAGGGACAGAAGTTGAAAGGCGGGCCGTTGAACGTTCATGGCCATTGACAATGATTTGACAGTGATTTCTCTGACTGGATAGGAGATGACGGACTGGTGGATGTGTTCGCAGTAGTCGTGATCATCGCCGCTAAATCGTTGTCAGTAATGTGAGTTAAATGTCATCTCGACAACTCACCTAAAGACTACTGTTGGACGAAGCTGACCTAGTAAGTAGGCAGTCGAATGTTTTCCCAAGGTGTTTTGGTATCCAAATCCGACACCTGGTCGGATAGTTCCTTTCTCTCGGAATGAGCCACAGGATTTTCCATCGGGCCTATATAAAGGAATATGGGTAAAGAGGACAAGTGGATTTGAATCGCGCTCTAGGGTGCAAGAGTCAACAATAGCTCATTGGACGATAGTGAGCAAGGAAATTATTACCATCGTGGAGCTTTTTTACAAACTCAAAAGAGCGACCAATCCTCGGCCGCCACTCAGCAAACGACTCGTATTGCCCAGCACGCTCGTAGTCCTCTTGAACGAAATCAGGGGCATCGAAGAGCACTAAGGTGTGATTTGCGACAGAAAATCGGTCGTTCAAAGGGCCAAAATGTGTAGCGTAGCGTTTGAGGGCATAACGGGAAAATGCAGGTCGGGATTGCAACCTAGATAGCTGTTCAGGTGAAAGTGCCATGGCTGAAGCTTTGAAGGCTCACCCAATGTCGTGATTCCCTGGAATGAAGTACTGAGGTGCTTGGTTTTTGGTGCGAAATATACTCTTGAAACGGCTATAATATTCCTCGTATCTGACAAGAAATATGGGTGGGTGTTGTTATGACGTTTGGAGGTTGAACGTACTCAGCGTCGGACATGTCCATCCTCCCGTTATCCATCATATCACCAAGGAATATGACTACATCAGGGTTCTTCGCGATTGCTGCTTGCCAATTCTTTCGGAGGTTAAGATCGACGACAAGGCGCGTCAGGTAGGATAGGAAAGCAGGTCGGTCAGGATAGGAACGATGATCCAGTATTTGCGGGTCTGTTACAATGAGAATATGTGCGGGAGATGTGCCTTCCACATTTTTCTAGCGAAAGAAGTGAAGCATGGATTTTGGAGTCCCGGTGACCGGCTTACCAGCCCAACGGTTCTGTGATCTGGCCATGGACACGACCTTCCCAAGGCTCGGAAGGTGAAGTATTCGTACCAAAGGGCGAGGACCGACCATGTGAGACGGAGTAGGTTGACGACTCGACGATGTGGTGGCAAGTACTTCATAGGGGCATGGATTCCACCTTGGCGGCTACTGAGAGACTACGTGGAAGTGTAATCATGATGTGTGAAAATGTTTGCCAACAAGTTTGACTTCTGGAATTGAACTTTAACTCAGGTGCTTCCCAAGAATTCACAATTAGCAGTATATTTTACGTGCAACGGTGAGCTTATTGCCCGTGAAACTCTGACACCCTGGACCGTTCTCCTCCGAGCCTAACTCGTCTCAGCATCCAGATTTCCTCTTGGGTATACTGTAGAGGAAAGATGTCTGGATTGCCTTGCTCGTACGATGGTTCGAAAGTGCAGATGCAACGGTTGGATTATGTTACTATGTGTCTATCAATGGTGTCCGCCGTGGCCATGGCTATTGTCAGCTACAGGGTGGTGTCCCTAGCGAGGAATAAACATAATTCAGGAAAATCTGACCAGAAGACTTACAAGGAGTTTAGCACCATCTTGTCTGCAAAACATGTTTCTTTCAGTTCCATTTTCCTCATTGCTTGAATGCACTCCTCACCTTGCACGATAGAAAATGAAGAACCACATCATTGCACCAAGCCCCTTAGAAAGAAAACGACTTCCAAAGCTCGGAAGATGAGGATTAAATCCTGATGCTGGAAAGAGATTCAGTAAAGCATAGAGCGGTGAGATTCCAGAGTACTAACAGTAGCCTCCGCCTGCCATTGCGGATGAAGACGGTTTAGAGAATGAGTTTACTCTTATTTGTTCAGCAGCGACGCGACGGGAAGCGCATGGGTTTTCCCACCTCTCTTGGTTTACTCGCTCATATCTAAACTTTCCTCGAGGCTTCTCCTTCGCTCCTCTGCCATGGAGGTTGGCAGCAAACGAAAGCGCGACCTGGACTGCCCAAGGATTACATTTCATGCTCCAGGCAGAGCTTTTGAACGCCTTCTTCGAGGTTGGTACATTTCCTGGCATCAGTTCTATACCAACATATGCCACTAATCTTATAATTAGAGGACTCGCTTGAGGAGCTCAAAGCCGCCATCCGAGCAAAGTTGGGTCTGGGACAAGATGCCATCATCACACTCTCACAAATTCGTGATGGCACCAACGTCGATTTAGAGGACGGTGAGCCCTTCATCCAGTTTTGAGATTTAAGGTAACCAAAACTCATAGCATCGTTCTTTCTGTTTTTTAGAGGATGATTTCGATGCCTTTTATAATGTCTTACATCAGGCTACTACCGCCGCTGTGCGCGTCACTGTAAATCATGGCGCCAAGTCCAATAATGCTCAGACTGGCGAGGTACGTTACGTATTGAGCGTCGGTTGGAAAATCCGATTTAATATTGCTTACCACGGTCAGGCTTCAAACAAAAAGAAGAAACCAAAAACTGATGCAAGGCCGCAATCATCGCCTGTTGAGTCTCGTGTCAACGTCGCCTCCACCCCTGCGTCAGCAAAATCAGCCCCTGCTTCCAGAAAACGAGTGGTATCCGTTGCGCAATCGGATGTCACTAAGTCTGTAGATCGGCACTCAGCTAACGAACCACCTGCGAAACGTCCCAAAACCACTCCCACTAGCACCGAGAATCATCCTCAGTCCACACCTGTTCCAATACCTCCACACTCCAAACCTGATGATGCTTCAAGTCGAGCGGTCCCTCCGGCCCCAGAAAAAGAAACAGGCATATCACCCCCTCGGGTATCAGCTGCTGGACCCCCCTCAACTGTCCAAGCATCAGAAGCGGGTGACAAGCAGCTGAAACGCAAGCAGAAAAAGAAAGGGGCTGATAATGCCACCGAGGCGGCAAAGGCAACACCCCTTACAGCAAGAGAAATCCTCGAAAAAGCGAAGGAAAGAAGAGAGACAGAAGTAAAGCAGGGGAAGCAGCCTCCGGTGGGAAGCACTCCGTTGTCTTCGAATTCAGAGACAGCCGTAGCCAAGGAACTTGTGCCTGCAGACCGTGCGAGGCCGAAAGGTTGGTCTGGAACCTGTATTCCACTTACATCAACTAATGGTTTCCTAGATACTAAGTACCAAAAAGCCAAGTCAACGACTGCTACTGATTCCTCACAAAAAGATACCCAGGCCACAGGTGAAACATCAGACTTCTTGTCCTCGAGAGAAAACACTGATTCATTCCAGAACCTCCAAAGAAGACGGCAAGATCGAAATCAAAAGTGCGGAAGTCAAAGACTAGTGCAGGTTAGCTTACTACTTGCACGATCTGGACTTCCGGGTAACTTTTTGTCATGTAGTAGAATCCGAAACACGCGCCACAGTTTCTCCAACTCCAGATGGTCCATCGACTAGTTCTCTCGCAGTTATATCCCGACTGATGATCGAGAAATATCTAAAGGCAACTCCTGCCACAGCTCAAGAAGAGTCCACAGGGACAGAACCCTCGTCGATCGTTCAAGGGGAGAAAGAAAAATCTAAGATCCAATCTAAGCCGACCTGTCCATATTGTGGCAAGGTCCTGACACACGATCGTTCCCACTGCCCTATGATCAGAGCGAAGAACCCCGATAACATTGAACAGCGCATCAATGAACTTCGAAACAAAACCACTGAAGATATTGACAGTGTTCGTGCCAATGCGATTGAAATTCTAGAGGGTGTATTGCTTAGAAAACGGGGAGGAGGATCCAAGAAAGCGATGACTTCGAATGTGAATACCGACGCCATTCACTCTTGATTTCTTCTGGAAAACACGTTTTGTTGACCGCCTTTACTCCAGGTTGTTCTCTCAGAAAAATCCTCTACGGCACCTGTTCCTATTGTCACGCAAACTACCACGACTTCACCAAAAACTAAGTCATCTTCTATCACAAGTCGATCCTTGTCTCAAAGCTCCGAAAGCTCGTCAGAGGAAGATATCCCGCTTAAACGACCGACCGTCTTACGTTTGCCTGTTTCGCGACCATCTTTATCCTCCCAGGGAATCGGTAATTATCCTCTTTTTCCCATCCACTCGCCATCTCAGCCATCAGGACTGAGTGAACCCAAACTTGCGCCCAAGCCCAACACCGCATCCATGCCAGCTGGGCGTGTAGCAAATCATAGTGAGACCGAGAGTTCATCCGAGGAAGAAGTGCAAGCGCAGACAGACTCAAGAGCAGCTTCTCCGGCTACAGAAAGCGAAAGCAGTAACTCTTCCGAGGACAATCGTTCCCACTGCCCTATGATCAGAGCGAAGAACCCCGATAACATTGAACAGCGCATCAATGAACTTCGAAACAAAACCACTGAAGATATTGACAGTGTTCGTGCCAATGCGATTGAAATTCTAGAGGGTGTATTGCTTAGAAAACGGGGAGGAGGATCCAAGAAAGCGATGACTTCGAATGTGAATACCGACGCCATTCACTCTTGATTTCTTCTGGAAAACACGTTTTGTTGACCGCCTTTACTCCAGGTTGTTCTCTCAGAAAAATCCTCTACGGCACCTGTTCCTATTGTCACGCAAACTACCACGACTTCACCAAAAACTAAGCCATCTTCTATCACAAGTCGATCCTCGTCTCAAAGCTCCGAAAGCTCGTCAGAGGAAGATATCCCGCTTAAACGACCGACCGTCTTACGTTTGCCTGTTTCGCGACCATCTTTATCCTCCCAGGGAATCGGTAATTATCCTCTTTTTCCCATCCACTCGCCATCTCAGCCATCAGGACTGAGTGAACCCAAACTTGCGCCCAAGCCCAACACCGCATCCATGCCAGCTGGGCGTGTAGCAAATCATAGTGAGACCGAGAGTTCATCCGAGGAAGAAGTGCAAGCGCAGACAGACTCAAAAGCAGCTTCTCCGGCTACAGAAAGCGAAAGCAGTAACTCTTCCGAGGACGAGTCGACAGACAATCCACAGGCCCGTTCTGAGACGCCCAAAGCACACCTTGCCAAACCTCAATCCCACCTTCTCCCGGCCACCGATGTCTCAGGGTGCAGCGACAAGGACCTGGAGGAGCTCATACGTGGACCGGGAATTCTTTTGAAGTCTATGGATTTGCCGTCATCTGAGTCAAGCGAGGAGGAAGAGGTGGATGATGTGCAGTTGGATAACGAATCAGAGGAAGGGGAGCAGGGAGGGCGTTCTAAGAAATTGCGGAGGTCCCATGTCCAGAGTGACGATTCTTCGGACGAGGAGATGGTTGATAACGACGAGAATGAGGACAAACCATTCCATACTCCTTCACGTCGTGATTCAATGCCCCCCTCAATCGCGTGCACTGGAAGAACTGTTGAGGAAGCTGCGGGAGAAGCTCGCGAAGAGTTGCAGCCACTATCAGCTCTTATTCCTGCCTCATCACGGCCATCACAAATGCAAACGTCATTTCAGGAGATGAGCAACCGGTTGGGTTCCATCGAGGCGGACAAGGAGGGCAACGAAGCATTTGAACAAGTTCTAGCGGAAGAAAATGCAGTTCTCAACCTTGCAAGGGAGAAATCTCCCCCTCCCATTCGCGAGGCTGCCGAAGCCCAATTGACGGAACATTCTCCTCAGCCGCACTTGGAACATGATCCTCGAGAAGATGTCCAGGAGCATCAACAAGAATCTATCCCAGATGAAACCGAAGGCAAGGATCCTGAAAATGGCGCTGTTCCCGAGAATGAGGATGCAGAAGGAGCCGTGCCTATCCAGGCTCGTGAACCGGATCCTATAGAATCATCTGAAACACCTGTGGCTACCCAAACTCGCCAGAGAAGTCCAATTGAATCTGCTGAGGAACAAGTTCCTTCTACCCCACACCCAATACCCTCAGAGCCCCGTGCATCTACGCCGAAGCCGGGGATCCTACAGAGAATGAAGAACAGGATGGGGTTGGCTTCACCGCCAAAGAAGCAGCCTTCAACCTCGAATTTGAATTCAAATTTGATTACAACACCTAGCGCCAAGCCCCGATCAACTAGATCAACTACGTCACAAAATCAGCAAGGTCCTACGACCAGGAGCCGGATCGTAAAAACAGGCCACGAAGGGACGGATAATGGTGGTGAAGCGGAAGTTTTGGTTCCTACTGAGCCTACCGGAAAGCCTTCACCGACAAGAGGAACGACGTCTACCACCAAACCTATGTCGACTCGGTCCAAGACAGCTACTGGGAAAGCCCTCGCGGAAAAGAATATGATGGGCAAGGAGGGCAAGGAGATGCCGGATCCTCCACTTAGACGATCTCAGAGGGCATCCTCAAGAGCCGCAGGTACTACCCTTAAAATCCCAACTGTTTCTCTTCCCAACGGCTCGCAGCTGCCGGCTAAGCGAAAACGCCAGAATGGTGCTACTACCTCAGCCGACGACACCCAAGAATCAAGCCAACCCGTAGCAAATAGCCAAGTCAAGGAAACCGAGAAGTTGAACGACGAAGCGAAAGGAGCACCCAAGTCTCCCACACCTCCCCCGACGAACGAGGACGTTGAATACAATGCATCGCAGAGTCACGCAACAGGAGAGGAGGTACCGCTTCCGCCGAGCCCCCCGATGTCATTGGATGCCTGGGAGACCATGCGCGCTGAGACGCCCGTTGGTACCACACAGTCCGATCCGATGGTCGACGAGCTTCAGTCTGACGTTGAACCCATCCCCTTCCCACTCAAACCACAATACCAACGTAAGACAGCTATTCTGAGCCGCAAACAGTCGCTCTCTCGGCTAGAACAGGCGGTGCATGACACCAGAGATCACAGGAGGGGCAAAAAGCCAGCCGAGGCAATGGACGGTCCATTGTTCATGCCCAGCGAAAGTCAAACGCCTTTCCCGTATTCCCAGTATCAATCGCAAGCACCTGATTCTGTGGTTTCCGACTCCTCCGATTCAGAAGCAGAAGTAAGGAAGACTATAGTCAAGAAACCTCCGTCCAGCCAGCCTCAGGCAACGCGGTACCGGAAGCTCTCAGTTCTTGCGACCCAGGCGCCTAAGTTGTTCACATCCAAAGTCTTGAGTTCTGTGGTTTCCGACTCCTCCGATTCAGAAGCGGAAGTAAGGAAGACTATAGTCAAGAAACCTCCGTCCAGCCAGCCTCAGCCAACGCGGTACCAGAAGCTCTCAGTTCTTGCGACCCAGGCGCCTAAGTTGTTCACATCCGAAGTCTTGAGACAGTCTACCGGGCGATTGCAAGCCCCGACAATGAGCGTACCGTCGAAGAAGAAGGACCGCTTAAGCCAAATGTATGGCGCGATGGGAATGCAAAATGGAGGTGATGATGACAGTGATGATGAAAGCGGACATGGAAGCGACAGCGAATCGGAGAAGGCCTCGCATATTCCAAAGTCAAGGAAAGCCGGTGCAAGGATGAAAAGGAGGATGTCAGTATCCTAAAAGTCGGTTTCTCGTTCGACTTCTTTGTTTGTTTGTTTGTTTTTCCCTTGCTCCATGTCATTGCCTGCATAGTTTCACTTTTGGCTCTTCTTCCATCCAGAGCAGTACCCTCAGACCGTCGCTATCTATCATGTCATTCGTCGTGCAATCTCGCCTAATTTGTAGCATAGTTTCTTCGCGTATCGTTCGTTGGTGGCATTTTACCAATATTGTTTTGCATATAGGATTTATCGCATCAGAACTGAATTTTGATTTAGATGTCATTGGGGAGCCCTCAATGACAATTCAATGGCTGACGCTCTACAGCCGGTGACCCTACCTGTGCTGCCTCGCCTCAAGATACAGGCCAGCCCTGATAGGAAAAACCCAAACCAATGGGTTTGGGGTATCCTACAAGCTGAGACATCGACTTCTGGCTTGGCTTGATCACATGTGGAAGTCATTTGGAAGTTGTTAGCTTAGCGTTGCAAAAATGCAACACTCCGACGCGGGAGAAGGGACTTGTAGTACACACTTTATTAGCGACTCCGAGTACGCTCAATTAAGCGTGTTGGTAGGCCGCACAATCTGTCTATTACACACGAACAAGGGTGCCTACTCACATGTGAGCCCATTGAATTTCATGATAAAGTGGATCAACATGTCGGATTCCAGAAGTCGTAAGATAATTAGGCCCCAGATAGAGTTTGATTATTGAAATCCAAATGAGTATCGAACGTCGCATGAAAATTTGTAGCGTGTCGTCTAGACGATGCCTAAACGAGGCTCGAGGTCCCGAGGAAAAGGGTTCTTCAGTTCACGTGGGCCATTCATGGTGGAGACTACAAAGGTGCTGCCGTTGGTAGTATGCAGCAATTGCAATATTGCATGTCAATCGGTAAGGTTTACGGGGGAGAAGAAGTCGATGTCAAAATTCTAACAGGCGATTCGCGTATCAGGAGGACTGCACGATGATTGACCAGCTGGTACACTTAAAGTGAATGCACTAGTATATGGAGAACTCGTGATTAGATGTAGACAGGAGTTTTCGGACGAGCCGGCTTCTTCGGAGCGGAAATAAGAAGCTAACCCGAAATGACCAAACAAGCTGATCAGTTGAGCGCTGGAGCAGATCCAGCCAATCAAAACGACGAGGCGATGGTGGGTCCAGAGGTCTTGCAATACAGATTAACTACTGAAAACTAGGTCCACAGTATTGCGGAGGGTGAAAGTAGGAATGAAATGAAGGAAATATCAGGTTTTTTATCGAAAGGGGGATGGGACCCACGTTTTGTGATGTGTGGTCAGGGCGTGCGAGATAATGGTGTGAGAACGAAAAAAGTCACCAGTGGGCTTCAATAAAAAGCGGCGCTGTTTTTTCTCTGCTCATCTTTCAAACCCGCTTGCATCTTCTAGCCGACTTTTCTGGGAGGCCCACCTCCTTGTTCATGCTCCCTACAAAGAACACAAGAGACGAGTCAGTCTTCCTTATAATCCCCTCCGTCTAGCACTAATCCTCTCCCCAGCTACCTTGGTGATCTCGTATTCTCCCTCCTCGGCCTCTAAATACCACGTGCACAACAAGACAGCCATGCTCGCTCGCCGCATTTTCCGTCTTCAAAAGTTCTCCAGGGGCTTTGCTACCCATGCAGAGTCTTTTTCTGGTCTCCCTGCCGCCCTTCATCTTAAGACCGGCCAAACCTTCAAAGGCAAGTCCTTTGGCGCTCCCCGCAGCCTCTTTGGCGAAACCGTCTTCTCGACCTCGATCACATCCTGTGAGCAATATATTTGTCATATGCTTGAAGTTTCTGGCCGAACTAACATGGTCGATTTGCCCGATCTTCAGATACTGAGTCTATGACCGATCCCTCTTATCGAGGCCAAATCCTTGTCTTCACCACGCCTATGATCGGTAACTACGGGGTGCCTCACAACAAGACCCCGCACGACTCCCAGGATGTCGGCGTTGTCCTCGAGTCAAAGGGCATTCAATGTGCCGCCGTCATAGTTGGAGATGTTGCTGAACGCTTCTCTCACTACACCGCTGTCGAATCGCTTGCTTCGTGGTGCAAACGTCATAATGTGCCAGGTATCACTGGAGTGGATACACGCGCGATCACTACCCTTTTGCGTGACCAAGGTACAACCCTTGGTCGTGTAGCTATTGGCCCCGATTCCTACCTCCAAGCCCCCGGGGTTCACGAATATTGGGACCCCACGACGGAGAATCTTGTCGATCAGGTCTCCACCAAGGTTCCTTATGAACTTAACCCTACCGGTGACATTCGTGTTGCCGTCCTCGACTTTGGTGCGAAGGCCAACATTCTTCGCTCCTTGGTTCGCCGAGGCGCCGCTGTCACTGTGTTCCCTTGGAACTACGATTTCAACGCCGTCAGGGATCAGTTCGATGGCCTTTTTCTCACGAATGGCCCTGGTTCTCCCACACACTGCATGGAAGCTGCTCTCAATCTTCGCAAGACTATCAATGAGTGGGACAAGCCCATTTTCGGTCTCTGCATGGGTCATCAAGTCATTGGTATGGCTGCCGGTCTTGAAGCTTATAGGATGACTTTTGGAAACCGTGGACACAACCAGCCTGTCTTGGCGCTGGTTGAATCGGGCTCGATTAAAGCTGGACGTGTCTATGTCACAAGGTATGAGTAGTTGTGCTGCACCCTTTACCCTGGCTAACCCATTACCCTGGCTAACCCATTACCGTAGTCAAAACCACCAATACGCATTGAAGCTCCAGGATCCGTTCCCCGCCGGTTGGGAACCGTTCTTCATCAACTGCAACGACTCCTCGGTCGAGGGCATCAAGTCAACCAAAGCCTCCGGCAAGAACGTCATTGGTGTTCAGTTCCATCCGGAGAGCTCCGGTGGTCCCCTCGACACCATCGAGGTAGGCCGATGATTCTTCCTCTAACCGAGAGCTCTGCTCATCTGACCCTTGCAGATGTTCACCGATTTCATCAATAACTGCAAAGCTACCCGAGTCACTCTAACTCTTGGTTCGCGTGCCGATGTCAAAACCCCCATTGACTATCCCCTCAACGGGCCGTCAAAGGTCGCTCCAGAGGTCACTGTTTCTGCTTAGATCGTCTCATCCTCGATGATGAAAAGTACATTTGACGATTATCTTTCCTCTCGTCTCTTACTCGTTTGTCCAGTCTCGTTCGCCTCTTGATCTTGTAAACATAGATACCATTGTCATGTTACACCATTATAAATAGAATCTTTCGTACACGATGACGATGCGTTTAAGTGGACAAGCAAGATGTGATTACCCAATCGGGAGCCCGAATTTGTGACTGACCAGTACTCTCATCTGGACATGAACTTCCTTGACTCCTACGACATCACAGCAGGCTCGGCAGGATCCTCGACGCCTCCGCCTAATCAACCGCAACAGACTCTCAACGAAGAAGTCAATCAGGTCATTGGTCAATTGGGTCGCTTCTGGGGAGGGTTCAGAAAACAGGCGAGCATCGCCCATTCTTCCATCGGACCTTGTGTATTTATCGACTCGATAGAGCCAAACTGTTTTCGACACTGCCCGAAAAGATTTCGGCGATGTTGTTACGACAGCTCAGAGAGAACTTAGCAAGCTAACGACTACTGCGGACACATCTAACGCAGAAGGATCGACGTCAGGCTCTACAGAGGACACAGAAGAAATTACTCCAACGGCATCCTCGACAGCCACCCTCAATGAGGCTGATGCGAATTCATCCGCTCATAACCCTACCGAATCCACTAGTCCTTCCCAATCACAATTCAACTGGAACACTCAGGCTCTCTTCTCTCGACTGCAATCTGCCCTTCCGCCTAACGTCGTCTCAACCGTGCAAAGTCACATTCCTGATTCAATCAGGCATGCTTCAGAAAACATCGACCTTGCTCAAATACGCACTAACCTTCTCTCTGAAGTTCAAAGAATTCAAGGTGTCACGCGGGCTCAAGCGGAAGAATATGTGCACAAGAGTGAAGCTTTGCTGCGAGAAGCGGTCAAGGAAGCTCAGGAGGTGCTCAAGGATGCTGTGAAGGTCATCCCTCCTGACGAGGCTAACTCTACGTCGAATTCTGCCTCGTCTGGGCTGATTTGGGATGGATCAGACATGTGGATGTTACCGGGAGATGCTGAAGCGGGTGTCAGCGTCGCTTCTGATGCTACCGCAAATTCTGGTAAGGGGAAGACAAAGAGTGTTGACGCAGGCATGGCTGCTGTAGCCACGAGGGCAGATGCTTTGTTGAGGAGATTAAGACATGACCCCGCGATCGTGCGGTTGGATCCTGGCTCGGAAGGAACTACGAAAGAACCATATACGGCGTGGATCGAGAAAGAAGTCAATTCGAAAGAAGGTGGCGTTGAAGGCGAGGAATGGCGAACGATTATTGCCAAGAGCTTGGATGATGCTGCCGATGGTAAAGCGCTTGCAAGTTTGAAGGATACGCTCGGTGAGTTATGCTTTATTGCTATGAAGGATCATTCTGCTCATGATTTTCAAATTCATTTTCTTCTAGTTCCTTTGGAGCTTACTGAGACAGAGTTCTGGCAGCGGTTCTTCTTCCGGACGCATCAGATTAGAGAGGAAGAGGGGAAGCGTAAAGCATTGCTACAAGGTTCGTTCATTTTCTGTGCAGAATTCTTTCATCCTGTCTTACGAATGCGCGTGACCAGCGACTACGGAAAGCGAGGATGACTTCGACTGGGACGACGAGGATTCGGAAGAGGAGGAAGAAGACGACAAGCCAGTAGTAGCTAAAGAAGCCACCCCAACAAGACTTTCGGTTTGTCACTTACGACCATTCGAGACCCTGATTAACTCCTTCTTTATGTAGGCTCCTACAACGACGAGCAAGGAGAGTCCGACTCTAGACCCTCACTCATCGACTACAACAACGCGAGAGAGTAGTCTTGATAGCTTTGATGTTGTGTCTTCTGCTAACGCTAGTGTTTCGGGTGAAGGGACAAAGCCGCCGAATAAGGCCACCAAAGAAGAGGAAGACGACGACGACGACGACGATGATGATGATGACAGCGACTGGGAGTAGACATTTCTCGGAAGATATGCCTGTGGTTTTCGGCACAGTTTAGGTCGCAGTTTCGTAATTTCAATGTACTATCTACTTTGTTTCTGAAAGTTCCTGGACTGCCTAAAATTATTTGCCTCATTCTTATGGTTCAGATAAGATTGATTGGCATGCTTAGGACCTCGTGTCCGAGCACATGCGTGCTCGACGTATGACCAGCATAGTAAAGGCTTCGAATCTCAGTGCACCCCACCATCGACGCAATACTAAGAATGTAACTTTCGGCCCAGATTCAACGTCCTCTTCACCATCGACACCAGTCACTCGCCATGTGCCGTTCGCTCTGCTCCGTCGGGATATTCACTATGAAGGAGGCAATCACTCGAAAGGTGGCGAAACCTGTGCTCTTTTTCTGAGTTTGGTTGAAAATTGCTACATTTAATCACGACAAGTGAAACTAGAAGTACAAGCAAGAGTCAGTGACAAGACGTGAAAATACATGCTCGAGTAACCATAGAAAGTTTGTATCGAACCCCACATACCCGAGGATGGAGCGTTAAAGAGTAAAGATGAAGCCGATCGTTTCTTCATTGATACCTTTGCTCTCTCGCACTCGCTTATTCTTGCGAATATAATGCCAAGTGAGAACAACGCAGAGAATGACGATTAAAATTAACATACCATCTTTGCCCAGATTCCGCTCAGATACCTGGGAAAGTCTTTTTGGCAGAAAACAGTGGTAGCAATACCTCCAATTCCGCCAAACGCAGGTGTTACAGCAGTGGAGACGACTCGCTTTGAATGCGAGACAATGTTGTTGGCTTGCTATAATGAGATGGAATGATAAAACAATGCATGAAACGAAGGGAGATAAAGGCTACCTACGTAGGCCAGGACACCAGGAGGCGCCTGCGTTAACGAGGAACAGACCAAAGTAGCAGGCACCAGGGGGTTTCGCGTAAGCCGTAACAAGAAGGCCAACCATCGTAATACACGACTGTGTAACGAGCCAAATGGCTCACTTCCTGGTTTTGTCATCGAACCAAGCGAAAACATAACAGGAGATCGCGGCGACGACGTAAGGAGGGGCTGTAAGTACGAGGGCCATGGTCGTAGAGTATCCCATGGCATGGAGGATAATGGTGATGAAGAAACCGATGGCATATGCGGACATAGTGGAACACATAAACACGAGAGCGTACGCCCATAGCGCCCAGCCAGAAAGACGGAAGAAGATTCTTTGGAGTGTGATCTCGTCGGGAGCAGAGTCTCCACGATCACGCTCAACGCGGTCAAGGATCGTCTACAATCGTTGTTGGAGCAATTTCTGACTCGAATACGACCATTGTACGAACCTTAGTCTGAGTCTCAACGATGAAACGATTCTTATCGGGGAAGTCGGGCACAAAAAAAAATGTGAGGATACCGAGAACAATGGTGATGAGGCCTTCTATCACGAAAATGCATTCTCAGTCGGCTAGCCCACCTTTTAAGGTGAGAGCATAGGCGAAAAGAGAGGAGAAGCCACCAAGAACGATTGAGGTAAGATAGAAGACTGCCAGCCTACAAAAAAAGGGTGAGAAGTCCGCATGTGCAGATAAAAAACAAACCACGGACCGTTCCTGAACTCCATGGCGCTTATACCAGGTGGTAATGATGAACACAAGAGCTGGGAAGAAACCAGCTTCGAAAACGCCCAAAAACACTCGAACTACGCACAGCTGAGCCCATGTCTTCACCAATCCCATCCCAAGCTGCGCGACGCCCCAACCGATGACACAGATTGTGAACCAGGTTCTCGCTCCTAACCATTTCAAGACCAGGTTGCCTGGTAGCTGCCTGTCACGGATCAGCAGCTGGGAAGGCTAGAGGAACAGGTGATCATCTCACAGGATATAAGGAATAACATAGACCATGAAAACAATCGAGTAGCGGTCCCCAACATCCAGCCGCTGAGGTTGAGTACTTGAGTACTAGCTCAATATTCAACATGCAAACCGTCACAAGGCCACTTAGCATGCAAACATAGTATTCAACTCAGACGACATGTTGCGGATGCAGTTCTAACCAATAGAGTAGAACCACAGCACTAACTCGGCATGTGGATGAAAGAGATCACAGATATAACAAGCAGGGGAGAGAGATGGACAGAGAGAATTGGAAACTAGAGCGCTAAAGACAACATAAAAAACTAAGGCCAAGGTTCCTGGTCAATTAATAGTTTCACCTGCTATAGACATAACAAGTAGGGGAGAGAGATGGACAGAGAGAATTGGAAGCTAGAGCGCTAAAGACAACATAAAAACTAAGGCCAAGGTTCCTGGTCAATTAATAGTTTCACCTGCTATAGATCTCAGATATTGAAAACAAACCTCCTCCTTTTGAATAGCTTTCACTGGTACTTCTATCGCCATTTCAACAGAAGGGAAGACACTCGCTCAAAAAGCGTAGGTCTTGTTGCATGATTCCTGGTCATCTATACATAGCTAACGCCAGAGGAAGAAACGCGCACTTAGCCGGCAGCTGCACAACGTAATATCACGACTCTAGAGATTCATTTTCTTTGCAGCAAACCCCGTGAACCGGAGTTCTGCGCAAACTTATCCCGCCAGAGGGCCAACCGCTGGCAATAAAATACGCATGTCACTGTAAGGCACCCTTACTAAGTGCGAGCGCGCGGGGACGAGAAATGCACAGGACGTTCGTCTATTCGAAGGGGGACTTAAGTCGCCTGTCCGGTAGACAACCTCCCTAGGATCTTTGACGAGCACGCGCAGGGAATGAGCAGATACCAGACGTCTATTGAAAGGGGGAACTTCTACTGGACAGGCGACTTAAGTCCCCCTCTGAATAGACGAACGTCTTGTGCATTTCTCGTCTCCCGCACGCTCGCGCTTAGTGAGGGTGCCTCCTGGTTGGGTACCTTACACCTTTAAATGCACAGGACGTTCATCTATTTGAAGGGGGACTACCGCGACTACTCAACCCCCAAGGTACTATATAAGTGCTTCTAATATGTCAAATTAAAGAAGTGCGGATCTGCAGTGGAAGCACGTCCGCGGGCTTACAGTCACTTGTTGATCGTCGAGGAATAACGAAAATCCCGACTCACACTCCGGCAACCACATCATTGTGTACAACACTAATCAAGGCACAGATGTGTTGGGCAAATGTAAAGAGGACCACAAATGAATCAATTTGTTGACTGCAGACAAGCCTGACACCAGGAGAGTCGTTGACAATACAAGTCAATGTCTCCCGAAATCAACGAATAAGGCTTAATAGATACACCGTTTTTTTATAGCATAAGTTATCTTTAGAGTCCGCATTGGATGGTTCCCACTCGGCGATAACCTCCTCCAGACAGTAGCGAGAAACCCAGGGATCGCCTGCATGCACCATGTGTGAAACTCATCCTGTGGCAATTGGCGAACTCCCTAATTGCTTTCCGACATCAATGTGTCGTCCGCCCTCAAGATCCGAATGCGAATAAAAGTAAGCACTATCGCAGAGACTGCGGCCATTGTGGAGCTGCAGCCTCAATATTCAATAGTCAATGCAGGGGCGAACCTGAATTTTGATTGATGTGTGGCCGTATGTAATAGCGGCGATCAAGAGATCGGTGACGTGTGATGAGACGAGGCACCGATCAGCTCGTCGAAAAGACTTTCATTCCGCACGACGGTCCCCTTTGTACACCCACCTCCTCTTCTACGCCGGCTGTGAGAGGTTTCCATGTACCCATGAGGTTCTACAATCCCCCCAGCTGTCTCTATTCACCATTCATAATGACAAACCTCCTTCGGCTGCTTTGGGTCGTCCTTATCTTGTGGAGTGAGGTTGGGGTGTATTTTTGGAGTTTGTCGACCTGTAGATGGCCTGTACACAAGGTGTGCAGATCCCCGGCGGCCCTTCGGGAGTATAGATTGAACTTCTAGTCTGAACAGGCACCTGGCGATGCATTGCATGCACTCTTGATATCGGACACCCAGATTTCAACCCCTTCTCTCTCGCGTGAATCGGCCTCGCTATTTCCGCACCCTCGCAAGCTCCTCTCTGAAAAGTTCTTGAAGAAAAGCTGGAGTGTAACAAGGCGGCTGAATCCTCACGTCGTATTTTTCCTGGGTGACATGCTCGCACATGGAAAATATGCCCAGAATGAGGCACAGTGAGTAAGCTGGGTTTCCTGGTTTCGCATGTTCATATGAATCATCGTCTTCAGGTTTGCTGAACTCGCTCAGAAGTTCAAGTCTACCTTCCCTCTCAACACCTCCACGCTCATTTATCACCTGCCGGGCAACAATGACGTAGGGTAAGGTTCTGGACTTCGTGCTTCTTGCGGCGTCTAACTCAGGAACCAATTTCAAAGCATGGGTTTAGTCTCTGCGCAAACTCAGAGCATCCGAACTTGTTTCCAGAGGTACTTCAGTCCTCTGAACAGTGTAATTACCCTAAAAAACCACACATTCTTTGTCTTGGACGCCCCCGGGTTAGTGGATGAGGATTATCAGAGAAACGCCCGTGGAGCCTCTTTCAGTCAATGGGAATCCATCCCCGGAGGTGCAGTGGAAGCTGTCCGGAATGTTGCGGCTCGTGAGTGACTTAATGCACCCGCCTTAGAGAAGCTGAGAAACTGATTTTCACTTTGTGGCTGTCCCGTACCCAAGAGTATTACCAGCCACTTATTTTATTATCCCATATCCCATTATACCGACCCGATGGAGCCCCCTGTGGACCTCTCCGGGAGAGAGGAACAATAGATAGGGGTGTTGGACGTGGATATCAGAATACCCTTGGAAAGCAAACGACAGCCTTCGTGATGAAGGCTCTTGAACCGTCTGTGGTATTCAGGTCTGTTCCTGCCATCAAACCTTTGAGCTAGGTTGCTTATGTCGGGAATACACGCAGTGGAGACAATCGTGATTATTGTGAATACGTACACAGGGGAACGTCGTTTGATGTTGCGGGCCAAATTCCAGAGATCACCGTTAAATCATTCTCTCCTGCTCCTCACATCCGCCGCCCAGGTTTCCAGCTCCTCTCCATCGTGGATCCAATCAACCTGACAGCTTCGAAAGAATCGCAATCCCTTCTGCACCGTCCCTGTCTGCTCCCTGACCAGACGATCATTTTCGCTGGTTATTTCTGGTGGACAATCACGACATTGTGTATCCTTTTTATACTGAATGTTCGGCGCATAAGACAATTTCGTCTCACAAAAGCGATCAATCCCTCATTGACTCCTTCGCCTACGCGGAGCCACCAAACTTCACCATTACATCAAGATACCAGCGATACCCTATCATCAGTCTGGTCGCCGCATACACCTTTCCCGCTCAATCCCCCGAAAAGCCCGCGAGGTTTGATGCCAACCACGTTTCGAACACCTGTGGCTCCTGCTACGCAGACATTTCGGGCATCCTCGAGGCCAATGACTCCAAATAGTTTCGGCGAATCCATGCTCAGTCCGCAGCTCATCCCTCCAATGCATGATGATGAAGATTCCTTGTTTCCAGACCAGTATACCATTCAAAGGGGTATGCGGCACTTGAATGATGAAGAGTGTAGACCGATAGGACGAGAAGAGTTTCTCGAACCGGGTTCTGAATTGGTCAATGGAACGCCAGCCAATACTAATGTTGCAGAGCCGCGAGCCTTTTCTTCCCCGTCTCAATTTATTTCGGCTCCCAAAAGCGCGTCAACACACCCAAGGAGGCAGAGCACATGGAAGCTAATCTGGTCAAAGACTTTCGTGTTGGGTGGGAGAAGACGTGTTTTCAGGATCCACGTACCCCGAATGTCTGCATGGTGGGTTGGATTTACGGAAATACTTGAGGTTTTGAGAGATGCAGATCAGAGGACGCTACTAAGGAGGCGAAGGGGGATTGTTGCATCAACACTCGTTGAGAGCGTTTCAATCTTCTGGCCAGCAGGGATTGTCTGGCTCGTAATCAACTGTTGGATGTTCTAGTTTTCATCATTTTGTTGACTATGCTTTGGACTCAATTTCTTCACCAGACCTTTTCTATATGCATTAATGTGTATTGTATGCTGATAAATTGTGCATGTCACTTAAGAGTGCAGATACAAACTCATTAAGCAGGATCATTTAGAAGAATGTTGCATTTCAATCGAAACTTGAGCACTTGAACGACCTCTAGTCACTAAAAGCTGGGTGAGGGTAAAACCCGCAAGCCCCAAAACTATCGAGACATGAGCACACAGGAAGATATAGACGATTATAGCATGACTTACGGTAACCTGTGACTTTCTCCCATGGTGAATGGAAATACACCGATGTGGTATAGCTGGCTAAGATCCAAACCCCAATAAGGGACAAGTTGCCGATAACTGCAACTTTATGCATCATGTTCCAATGAGCGAGGCACAACGACGAACGTAGTTGGTCGGCGAGGAAAAGGGTGGACATGGTGAGGAGGAAGACGTGTCCAGATACATCATGTCCTTTGCGGAGCCGCGGAAGTGCCGTCCAGTTAGAAGTACTCAACTCGCCAGCACTAGAAAAGAAGTGGGGATGTGATGCAGGTCCAACAGTCGAGCCTGCAAAGCAAGCATCGGTCGGTAGAGTGGCAAGTTCTCCAGAGGGGAGACGGACCACGCACGCTCCACCAGACGCGACTATGATTCTGTCAAGAAGAGAAGGGCCAAAGAACCACATTGTGAACATTATCCATACACATGTCGCAATTGCCCACTTCAATGCTCTCCTCGCTGTGCGGTTCTCAGGTGGACTCGTTGTCCACAAGAGGAAGAAAAGTGCCGAAGTCCATCCCCACGCCTTTTTTATGAAGTAGACGTTGAGAAAATTTGATTTTCTGGCGAAGTAATGCGAGTTGCTAAGAGGGTGAGGTAGATGGCTGATGGAGGGATCAGATGTATCGAGGTATGTATCGTAAAGGACGGAGTAGGCCGTTCCAAAAACGATAACAGAAGTGAGGATGAGGAAGGCAGCTCGTCGAGGATCGGACATTTCGTGTCTGGTAAACGCGTTTGTCAAGGTTTACGATTGGTGTTACGAATGTGGGCGGTGAAAAGAAACTGAAGTGTACGGCTGCCGATACCTGTGGAGGTGGTGGTAAGAGAGGCGATGTAGGTGCTGCGTCATCGAAGCACATCCACCGGATCAATTCCGCTCCCATGCTCTCTCTCTCATGTTAACTGCTGCGAGCTGCTGCCACGCTTTCCTGCGTAAATGCCAGGAATTTCATAGAACGTTACTTATACAAATTTCCAGAATGTATGAGCCGCCACGGAAGTCCAAATCTCAAACCTCAAAATTCGTGTCTAGTTAGGCTGCCCTTGGAATACCTGCTTTCCTTGAACCCAGACCAATCTCCTGTTCCTATCGTCGCCAATACACCACCATTTTTCAACCATTGCGTCGGTAATCTTCCCCGAAGTTGTATCCGAAAAGAAATCGAGGGCGCCTATTCCTTCACCGCTGTCAAAATCTTGCAATTGAACTACAGAAAGGAGTAATCTCAGAGTCAATTGCAGAAGTTGGGAAGGACCTCTTACTCATTTGAGCGTCGAAAGGTGCACCAACTTGGAATAATCCGCTCTTTAGTCCCAGTGCGATTGCTCCCCCTCTGGTGGCGAGATATAAGGACTCCTTCCAGTCAATAGCCAAATTACCTTCGTCAATCGCAGCAGCTGTATTCCCCGAATCTGCGAGTTGTTCTGTCGTTGCTCTCCCCTGTCGCATCCTCGAGACAGCTACGGCCTGTCTCATGGCACTCATAATTTCCGCGCTATAGCCTCCTGCGATGTCTGTCCCCAGGCCGACCTTTACACCCCGGTTGAGTGCTTCTCTCAAGCGAAACGGCTCAGCAGAGAAGTAGACATTGGACAATGGGCAATGAGCAATAGCCGTCTCGTATCCGTGAACACGAGAAAGGTCAGATGGAGACAGGTATGTGCAATGAGCCTGAATTGTTTGGGGAGTCAGGAGATTGTGCTAGTAAATTTTGTTACCCGTGGATGTCAGTTTGTTCTTTCTTTCTCTCGGCTTGAGCACAGTGAGTCACATTCACCTTGGCGAAGACATCGATGTCCTCCATTCCCCTTTCTTTTCTGACCCAGTCAATTTGATCATGAGCCTCTGCCAGATGGCTTTGGATCTTTACGTCCTCGTCTTTTGACAACACTCCCAAACCGCGCAACAACTCGTCCGAGCACGTCGGTACGAATCTGGGTGTAAGAACTGGTTCGATCAGTCTCTCGTGGGGTTCCAATCTCTCAAAGACGGAGCGACATCGGGAAACAAACGATCTCGCTGAGTCCAAAGATACACTTGCCGAGGCCTCAACATATGTTGACCGGGATGACATATCCATGGACAATTTCCCAATGAAGCCGCGTATTCCAGCTTTTTGCATTTCCTCTGCTAGAATTAAACTACGTCCCCAGCGCATCAGATAGAGAGTTCCCAAGCTAAGAAAATAGCTTGGAACATACTTTGTGTCTTCTTTAATCGTGCCGAAGAGTAGCACAGCCCCTGTCCCATTCTTTAGGAGCCTCTTTGCCAGCTTGTGATAGACATCCCTCGCTAGGTTATGATCAGAATCGAGTTGTTCTTCTGACTTAAGAGTGTAGGTTTCCAGCCATTGCATCAGTGGTAGATCGAGTCCATTGCCTTGATACAGATACTGTGGCGCATGTAAATGGAGGTCACAAAATGTTGGCAACAAGAGGCTGCCTCGAGAAATGACCGTTTCCTCGCTCCAGGTTATTTCTGAAAAGCTAACAGCACGATCGAAGGCGACGATAAACCCATTCTGGTTCACGACTGGTACAATTAACATGTAATTGGAGCCAAAGAGATCCGGTTTTTTACGAACCCAGGCGATAATCTTCAAGGATGACCAGTTGACCCAAAGAGGGAGTCTCGATGAAAGTGCCGCGGTATGCTCGGTGTGAATTTGTGGGAGACATGTCGCCGGGCAACAGAATAATGTTCTCATCAGGTTCTCAGTTTGCATTCTGGAAAATGACCTGCCCTGAATAGCTGGTCCTAATTTTATCTCTTTATCGGGAATGGGTATGTTGGGAGAACGCATCGAGTCGTCAGAAATTGATCCAGTTGCACAGAAGCCAGAAGTCAAGCAGGATGTCAATTGTGTCTTGTTCCATCCAGATTGAGCCATGACAGAACATGTTGGTGCAACTTGCACGCACACAGTAAATCTATCTAGCAATCTATGAATCGAGCCAGTCGAGAAACTCGGGTGTGAAATAGGTGAGAATAAGGGTAGCACCTACAATACGCATTTAACTTTAGTGCAGAGGCTACAGCGTACAAGCAGGTGCTTACCAGCGCGGACCATACTCTCTACAGTCTCGAACGCCATCGTACGCAAATCGTAAACGCCAGCTTTTGCACCGGCATGAACCATAGCAAACTCTCCACTGACTTGATAGCAAGCAAGCGGATGATCGGATGCAAGTTGAGCTGCATCGGCAATGATATCGAGGTAAGGCAATGCTGGCTTGACCATAATGATGTCGGCGCCTTCCGTAGTATCACGTTGCTATATGCATAGCGCTGAGTTAGGAGATCCCAGGTAGATAGATTGACAGTGACGTACGATGGCTCGACGAGCAAGACCCTTGGCTGTGGGAGGAAGTTGGTAGCATTTCCTATCACCAAACGAGGGTGCACTTCCCGCTGCATCTCTATTAGTGTTGATACAAGTTTCAGTTACAGATTGCATCAAAGGTGCAGCAGAAATAGCGTACCGGAATGGACCGTACAGTGCACTAGCGAACTTCGCAGAATAGCTCATTAGAGTACACCTGTTACCCAAACCAGCGTCAATGAGCCCTCGCTTGATAGCCTTAATGCGACCGTCCATCATATCGCTTGGTGCAACGCAATGGGCACCAGCTTTGGCATAGTTGACGGCTACCTCCGCAATACGATCTACTGAGGGGGCAGTATTGATGGTACCGTCGTCATGCAAGAGGCCACAATGCCCATGATCTGTGTATTCACACAAGCAAACATCACAGGCGATGAAGAGGGAAGGGAAAAGTTCTCGGATCTTTTTGATAGCAAGAATGACGGGACCTGCTGGGTCGTCTGCTGGAGTTCCTCGACCATCCTGTCAAGCAAAACAGCGAAATCAGACTTTAGACGTGTAGACAGGCTTTGACGCACCTTTTGGCAGTTGAGGGGAACACCAAAGAGAATGACGCTTCTGAGCCCTTTTTGGACAAGCGGACCCAGAAAACCTTCAAGTTTGTTGACACCCCAACGGCGCTGATTGGGGAGAGTCGGAATCTCGACGCTGGCGTTGGGATCATCGGTGATAAAGATGGGGTACATAAGCATCGATTTAGTCAGTGCGCGCCTGCCTTGCCATGAGCGCGATAGGGGGTGCTGGTAACCTCCTTGCAGGATAGATCTGATATGCCAGGTGGCGTCATTTCGTGGCAATTATCTTAGATGTGCGCATAAACTGACGAGATGTCCATGAAAATAGTCCTGAAGTCGGTTTGAAACGAGCGAGTCGGATGCAGAGGGTGACGAACAGAGGAAATCGGGGTAGGAGAAGAAGGAAGGAGGTAAAAGATGGGGATTCTCAGGAGTCGTTTTTCAGTTACTGTCCCAATATGAATTGTCCAGAAATAGTATCAATGCTGCGGCTCTCCTAAAACGCAGCCCGCAACGAATAAATATGAATTGTCCAGAAATAGTATCAATGCTGCGGCTCTCCTAAAACGCTGGCTGTTGGATTCGCATCATCGACTGCGGTTTCCTGTCCGTCAGCAGGTAGACAAGATTTCATTGCCGCCGCGAGTCAAGTATTTTCTTCATCGTGCACGTAAAAGTATGGCGCCATTTTTCAATCGCAATTCATATCAAGGGACCGGCGGCGCCTTGGAGCTCGGTTCCCGAACTCGTCGTACGCTGATCCGGCATGATCTGAAATTCAAATCCATGCGATCCCTCGAGGACAAACTGCGGGGCAAGTTGCTCCTTATCAACGGTGATTTGTTCATGGAAAGGAGCAACAATTCCCTCGGAATTATGTGCATACATCTTATTGTTGGCCAACGTCTACAATTTTCTGACCAACCTCCAATGATGGCTCCTCTTTCTTGGATGACAGCCAGGGTTACGCCTGACGAGAGAGCTTTATGTATTACTTAGTTGTGTGAGAGCCAATATGATCGTTATCTGTAGTTATTCTGTAGTTATTGTCGCACCGAAAAAACTATACACAACACGAAAAACAATTCTCAAGCCATTGTCCGAAAATTTATTGTCCGAAGGATTGGGCAAATATGAGACCATGGGTTCAAACGTTCATAACCTGAGGTACATTGTCATAACGACTTGTATTAGAAAGAAAACACACGACAAGGCTCCTTTGTTTGTATTAGTGCTACATAGTAACTGTCGGTCACTATCAGGCTCGGTACCGAGAGCGGCTAAATCGATGTCAAGCTTCGCTGACGCGGAGCAGAGCTGCAAGGTACAGGGGAATTTTACCAGCTGTTCGCAGAACGACATGGCGGGCTCGGTCCTGCGTCAGAAGAGCTGGCGGGATCCGATGAAACTGAATGATTTTGACTCTGGTCAGTTTCAAAGTTACTCAGGGTCTGCTCTTCCATAGTAGTCCAAAAAAGGGAAAAACCAAGCGGCGATCATTATGACGTGATCACATGACTTTGTTGAATGAGCGTGCGTGAGATAGAAAAACGAGGCTGGATCCAAGAATGGGACTGTAGGATTGCCCCGCCGCGCAAATTATTTATTCCTTCCAGCAGCCACGTTCTTCTCGCTGTTATCCACGACGCTGACGACAACCACGACGACGACGACAGCACAGGACATTCGAGCTGCGCCACTTGTTCACGTACCCCTAGGTCACCCTAATAACCGCCGGAACCACTTGACACGCGACCTGTCGCCACCTACATCCAACTCTCATTAAAATGATGCTTGTGTCTACTCCCACAAAACACTGTATCCAGCCACGCAGTCCTTCCTGCGACTCTTCAATGCCACAATACTACTCTCGTAACCGCAACTGCACACCACCCCGCTTCGCCTCGGAGTCTAGCCCCTTTGGTTCCCCAGTGCTTACCCCTTCGCCACTCCGACAGCGGCCACTGTTCCCCACCACAGCTGGTTCCATGCAGGACTCCGATGATCTCTTTGTCCAGCCTTCAGGTCATCCCGCATCTCCAAACCCACTCGCCCCTAGCCCTCAGCCTATCGCTGCGGATGATGATGAAGGCTCCATTTTCCTTTCATCAGGCCCTTCACCCTTCGCCGCCGCATTCATATCACAACCTCTTCTAACGCCGGCCAGACAATCTCACCGCCCTCTCAATCGGACTGCTTTGGGACTGAGAAACCTCAACGCGGGTCTTTCATCAACTGAACTTCTCCCCTCGACCAGCCTTGACTCTGGTTCGCGAATCGGATTAGGAACCAAGCGCAAATCCACCACACACAACACACCCCTACGTCATCATAATCTTACCCCCCTCAAGGTTGCATTGTCTGCGTCAGATGATAGAGACAAGTCAGCCTTCCTTTTTGATCGGCTAGCACCTCTGCCCACGCCGAAGACGAACGCTCGGACACCCCAAACAAAGGCAGAAACCGACCTCTACCTCAGGCGGCAGACAGCTACTTTGACACGTCTCCGTATCAGTGACCGTGGTGACTCAGGTGATGAGTTCAACGACGACGCCAATGACTCCGGGTGTGAAATTGATGAAGACGAGGCCAACACTCTATTCCTCAGTAACGCAAGGATGAAGAACAAAGTTCCAAGTCTGGGTAAATCCGCGGGTCGGGTGCTTTCTAGTAAGAGCAAATCGAAAGAAGAGGTTGCAGAAGCCATTTCGCCTGGAGGACATGTCACTAAACGGCGAGCACGCTCAAGACCAGTGTCCACTGAACTCAAGCAGTCCGTTCGCTCACCCAAGTCTCCTAGTCGAGTGAGTTCAAATAGGATTCCTTCAAGATTTTCTATATTCATCTACGTGTCCAGGTCCTTACTACTGGTTCTAATGCCACGCGACCTAAGATTAGAAGCACGGTCTCGTTCCCGTCAACTCATACCCGCTCACCTTCAAGCTCATCCACTTCTGAGGCCGGTTCTCCTGTACGGCGTCGTAGAACCAATGCAGTCGCCGCTCACATGTCCCCACCATCCAAACTGCCCGAACCACCCCTCCCACCTCGGCCACCTCTCAGCCGCCTTGAGAGCGTAAGCTCAGCAACCCTTTTCTTCGGCCCGCCTATTCCCCAAAATCCTGCCCCTGCTTCCATTCGGTCACGTACGAATACTCTGATATCGATGACTTCTCCAGATTTGGCGGTGAAGGCATCAACGAAAGGCAAAACTAAGCGTCACAGCTACACTGGGCTTGATGATTTACGAGCATGGAACACTATCCAAGCCAGGTTGCCCTCGCCTGTGTCATCGCCGGATAATGCCAGTTTTGTCAACACTGATATTGATGATGACATGGATTTCGACGACTACCCTCCCAATTCGTCGCTCGTTCTGAATGTCATGGCCAATACCCCTTCACCTCTCACCAAAACAACCCTTCAAACGAAATATAAACCTCGTGACTCTGGCGTTGTTGTTAGCGATGATAACGGAGGCATAGCATTCGCTAATACCAAGTCCCTGGAAGGAGGACATTTCTTGTTCCCTATCGCGCAGTCATCAACTAGCGTTAGCTCAAATTTCTCTGATAACGATGAGGGTCTCGTGACACCTGGCGTTGCTCCAGACTCTGGTTCATGTTGGTCTGACACAAACATATTTATCAGGGGAACGGATGACAATGGACGAACCAGTCATGGAAGTCTGGAAGGTGGAGTCGACGTCGATGCCTTCATTATGAAGACCCTCGCATCTGCAGCTAACGGACCGCATGAAGTCATGAAGAAGGTCCCAGGCACACCTGTCAAGAGAAGTCGCACCACATTTCTTGCTGGGGATAGGCCATGGCAGAGCGCTGTGGCGTCGAAAGTTGGACCTCGCTTAGATTTCAATGAGAAAAAGGCGCCCCGGAAGAGCCTTCCTGCGGTATTCCCTGTAATTCCTCGGCACGGTGACCAGTCTATCGACAGCTCAGATTCAGAAGGGGAACAAGATAGTCCGAGCAGTAGGAAAGAACCCAAGTATGGTAACTTGGGACTGGGGCGTCCATCCGCAACTGATGTTCCCCTGGCACTCACTCGGACGCGATGGTTAATGCGGCGCAGCAGCAGTGGGGCGTTTTCTAGTGGTAGCGAGTCCGCTTCGTTGTCGACAACGCCAACGCGCAACAAGGCAACAGGTACGTCCTTGGTCTTCCTCGTTCAGGTTAGTCAGGGGAAACTGAGCCAGTTGATATGATAGATTGGCAACTCCCGAAGCCCCGTATACCTGCGATGTTCTCACAAGCACCTCAATTGTCGTTCAAGCCAACGTCTGCCCGGTCGGCATCCGGCTCGTCGAATAGTTCCACCGTTACTATTAGTCCCACGGATAGGTCACGACACCTAGCCATTTCAGGTTCACGATGTACGGTACCGAGAGCCCGTTCTGCGACCGGGCGCTCGTCTGAGTTTACGGCAGAGGAACAATCTGGGCGATTTGGGCGGGAGTTCGTCGAACTAGCTGAAGTGGGATGTGGCGAGTTTGGAAAAGTGATCAAGGTCCGCCGTAAAACCGGAGATGATTCCGAAGTCTGTGCGATCAAGAAGTCCAAGCGGTTTGAGGGAGCTAGGCATAGGTGAATTTTGTTTGGGGGAACACCTCTCCCGGAGTCTGTTGATCATGCTCATTTTTTGCCATCTCGACAGGCTTCGGTTGCGCGAAGAAGTCGATATTCTAAAGCACCTTTCGCAGACAGCCCTAGACTGTGGCTTCAACGGTCGTCATCCCAATGTTTTGGCATATATTGATAGCTGGGAGGAAGACGAACAGTTGTTTATCCAGACGGAACTGTGTGAATCAGGCAACCTTGCGAGGTTCTTGTGGGAATATGGACGAGTGTTTCCACGGTTGGATGAGGCACGAGTGTGGAAGATAATCGCCGATCTCAGTAACGTAAGTGTCTATGCAATTAATCAAAGATGAGGAAGGAACTGAACAACGGTATGGATTCATGTAGGGGTTGCGATTTATTCATGACGCAGGCATAATTCATTTAGACCTCAAACCTTCGAACGTATTTTTGACCAAGGAAGGCCGTTTCAAAATTGGAGACTTTGGAATGGCATCTGCGTGGCCACGACCAAGTACCGAGGATGGTTCGGGACTCGGAGGTGGGTCCCTAGAGCGCGGTGCGTTTGAGCGGGAGGGGGATAAACTGTACTTGGCACCCGAGGTGTTACAAGGACGATATGGAAAGGAAGTTGATGTGTTCAGGTGAGCATTTGAGTTGGAGTGGCGATTCTGTTGTGTGAACGGATTTCTCATGCCAACCCTGTATAGCCTCGGGATGACGATCTTGGAAACGGCGTCGAATATTGTTGTCCCTGATCAGTAAGTGTTTGTTGAACCGATCAGTCCGAAAGGGGTTTACTCTGAGGACAGTGATTGTATTTATTTTGACCAGATATGCTGACGTCTACTGGCTACAGAGGTGAGGCCTGGCATCGGCTAAGAAGAGAAGACTTTTCGCAAGTCGATCTGGAGGAGGAGAGTGGAGAGCTGCTTGGACTGATCAAGCAAATGATGCGGGTAGATCCCGCATCACGCATCAACGCACGAGGAATCTGTGACCATCCTGTAGTCGCACGGGCGCGAGGGGCGATGGAAAGAATGATGGGAGACGCACGACGAGACGGAAAGCCGGAGTTTGTTGGGTCGCCTCTGGCGAGCGTGCCGCCGGGATTCCTGGAAGAAATACTCGGCAGGGGACGGGATGGCGGCTGGGAAATGGACATGAGCGCGTAGGGCCAGTAGGCCGACGGTTTGTGGATGGATATGCTAACTCTATTTAACTCGGGACGTTGTGTGTACGCTAGATGATTTGCTTTCGTGATATCTTGAACCAGTTCGATGTGCTTTTTTTAGTTTTCGCTATGTTGCATTTTATGTAGGACGGTCGTTGATGGCAACGATCTGATAGGCAGCGGTGGTGGATATGGCTAGCAGATAATACTATGATGCAGTACATGCTTATGTGAGGCTGAGTGGAGAGAGAGCGGAATGGCGGGGGATGACAGGTGCGGGAAATCCGGAGGGGTGGCTCGATTTGCGGTGGGCTGGCAACCGCGGTTGCACCTGGATTTTCAACCCTCTGCTATTTTTGTACCCCCACTACTTAATCCCTCTCCATCTTCCCGCTCCCACACAGTTCCCCATGCGCTATGAACACGACCCCCACTACGGCCTCCCCCTCCCCGACGATTTCCGCACCTTCTACCCATACACCCCCAACGAGGTCAAGCACAGGCGCCGCACTACCTCGGCCCAGCTCAAGGTTCTCGAGTCCATCTTCCGCGTCGACACAAAGCCCAACGCGACTCTTCGCAATGACCTTGCTGCCCAGCTCGGCATGACCGCCCGCGGTGTCCAGGTGCGTTCTTGACCGCTTCCTCAGCCTCCACCAGTTCACCCCCGACCCAGGTCTGGTTCCAGAATCGGTAGTCCACTTTTCCCAACTTTTGGTAAATATAAGCGTGCTGATTCCCTGCTTAGGCGAGCCAAAGAGAAAAATAAGGCCAACAAGAAGCAGAACAGCGCCTCGGCCGCTGCTGCAGGCGCCGTGAGCAGCACTGACCCCGCTGCAGCTACAAGCACAGATGCCAGTCCGAAGGAGGACGATGAGGCAGACCAGGCATCGCCTCCGCCCGCGACTCCCGGAGAGGAATTACTTGAAGAGCTGCTCAAAGCTGAGCCTCCCCACGACGTCCCGTCAAACCAACACGTCGATTCCCAGACCAGTTCTCCCTCACCTGCACTGACGTCGCCACCAAAGCTCCATCTTCTGACCGACCCTGCACCTAGCCCATCTTCTGCTGCTTCCTGGAAACCGACACTTTCCGACGAGACGCCTCCAGACAGCGCCGTGTTTCCCTCGCGACAATCCCTCGTCGACATCCTTTCCCAGCGGCGCCCTTCACTTCCTGCGAATGCCATCTTTGGTCCTTTCACCACTACCACATCCACCTACGGCCCGCGATCCATCGACGCTTGGGACCCACATGCGCGCAGGCGCTCTGTTGATACAAGTCTCCAGCGTCTTGTCATGCACCCTTATGCTCAACACGCACGCGCTAGGAACGGGGCTCTTTTCGGCCCGCGTTCTCCCTCACAACCGCAGTCTGGTCGCCAGTCTTGCCTACCAGGCAAGAAGTCCCTGCCATTGCAAGCTCGCAGACCGTTTCTGCTCCACCACCCTCCTCCGAATCACTATCTTGACATGCGGCGCGCTTCCATGGACCCCCGAACCCTCATGCCAAGTCGAACTGATGGTCTATCACCTTCTCTTTCTCCTCGTCCGCTCCATGCTGTCCGTGCTTCTTTACCCGACACTTCTGTGTTCACTTCTTCCCGCAGATATGTGTCGCAGATACCGGGGCCCTTGCCCGAACCCAACTTTACATTTGGTGCTCCCTCCCTGAGCTCTCCTACGGATGATGAACCTTCGTCGCCGGATTTGAGCTCCTACTCCTTCCCCCCCAAAGATGATTCAACTGAGGACGATGATGTCATGTCCTCCCTTTCATTCGACACTTTGTCGAGGTTCGGTTCTGCTGTTTCGATTGCTACCAGTGAATCTAGCGTATTCAGCAGTCCGGCTTTCTACGATATAGGTGAACTCGCCCCTAATCAAGATAGGCGAAGCTCATGGTATGTCAATACTGCTACACTAGTTTGGCATTTTGTGTTGAACATACATTTTCTCTTCGTGACAGCGGGTCTGCCCAGCTGCCGTGTATGACGGCCAGTTTGGACGGAGCAATGCCTCCTCTTCAACAAAGTCCTGCTCCTGTCACAAATGATGGTTACTTTAATGAAAGTCCGACGTGCACAGGAATTTTACCTCCTGGCGCTAATCACGATCCTCAGTCGCAGCCAAATGATCCCTCGCCTACTTCATCGTTTACCTCTCCCGCTTCCACTGCATCACCTGATAGCGGCGGCTCTACGACCCATTCTTCGACACCGCCCGCAAACGGCTCTGTTGCAACCAACAGCGAGCTGGTTTCGGTGTTCGTCGAGGAAGCACAAAAGCTCGGCCTCTCCAATGACGGATCATCCGCCCTGAGCAACTTGGACCCTTCAGAACAGCTGCAACAGCAACGTTCTGGCTCTTCTTCCACTCTTGCTCAAACACCACCGCCCAACCAACAGCTAGTCGCATCCGGGCATCAAACGCAAGCTATTGAGAATGATCCATCTTTCACCTTTGATGGTTCTCCTGAAACTCAGATCAACGTTGCTTCGGCGGCCCTTGATGGTCGCCCGTCTGTCGCAGTCCCAGTATTGTTAGGGCGAGACGCTATTGGAGTCCGGCCCACCGATGAGCAGCTGTCGAAGAATTCCGCACTCCTCAGTAACGGATTACCTCATGGGCAAGGGGGGTTTGGCACCCCATATTCCAATTTGATGGATGGCTTTGATTTTGACACTACGCTCGCAATGTTTGATAATGGGCCCGGCCAAGCTGAGCAAAGGTCCGCGGACACGTCCTGTGATCCGCTGGCAAGTCTTGGACTTGGTGCTGGCGTGGACGAGTATGCCACAAGTGGTGTTGTGGCGTCTGGGGCTTACGGCTCCGTGACTGGCATCGCACCGAACCACCCGACCTATGTATCATGACCACTGTTGCATGGGTCATCGTCTAGCCAAAAAAATCTGGTCTTGTTCTCAAGTTCGTTCTTGTGTGCATCTTGTCTATTTGTAGATGCTTCACGCTCGTTGTATCTTTCTCTTCTCTGCTTTGTCCCTTCGATGTCCGTTTCTCTTGCTGATTTTGGTTGTGTGATAGTTAATTCGTTTGCACCTCGATCAATTTTCTTCTTGTGGATTTATTCTGGATTCGTTTTATGAACGTTCCCTACTTCTAACCTAATTCGCGTGGATACGCGCACTCGGACATCCATCTTCTATTCGTTACTTCACCCTCTTTTGCTATCTTTGATATTCATTGCGTGCTCACATTCATTTGATTCCAACACCCGCCTGCATCACATCGACAGCTCGACTCAATCTTGTTTTTTTCCCCGTTTGCGGACCAATTATCCGCACTTTCACTCATCGTTGTCTATTATCCTTTCGTTTGTTCATCGTTGTCTTCCTACTTACGCTATAGCTTTGTATTTACTCCCTTTTGCCATCGTTTACCCCCTGCCGGCCTGGTCTATGCACCAGAATCATTTTCTTTCTAGGCACCTATTCTCTCTTGTTGGAATGATTATATTCAAATACCCATCTCCTCTCGGTGTTTGATATCACATGTCTTATGGGATACTTGTAAATCGGTTCCCCTTTTTGTCTCTAAGGTTTGCTCATAGCTTAGTCTTTTTGTATATCTTATTATTCTTATCTACAACAATGACGTCTGCGCCTTACATCGGTCAACTTCGCCTCACGCTCCTCACAAGTTCGTTGACTACAAATTTACAAAATTTTTGAGTGAAATCGGCATGAGTATGGCTGCTTGCAACCACCAGGGTAGCGGCTAGTATCCATCATTGGTCAAAACTTTTTAACTTTTTTTAAAATCAATTTTTCAGTTCCATTTTGCCCAATCTCTGTCTGTTTTTCCGTACAGTACTTCATCAAGATAGTATTTATCAAGATCCTATTTATTTTGCACAACGGGTGACGGCATTATATATAACAAAAGGGGGAAGGAAAAGCTACGGTTATGCAGTACACAGAGCAGACATAGGCATTCAATACATGGCGCGGTCTCAAACAGGACGCATCAAGCGGTCAGCAGTTCATCATGTTCGCCGCTGCCAACCTGCTCAGACTCTGATCACCCCATCCACATTCGATTGGCAGCTGTAAAGTAGGTTTGAACGTGAGCCTGTCAGACTTGAGAGCATTCAGCCACATACTCAAGACTTTAAGACCTCGAAACAAATCGAGTCAAAACCGATACGATCGGGCCTGCCAATCTGGCCTGTTTTGTGTTCTTCCTTTGTCTGATAGACTTTTGGCTCCTTGTACTTGCGTTCTTCGGTTTAGTTCCATGCTCCGAAACGGGAAGGTTATGCCGCGTCTGGACGGAGCGAGTGGGCCAGTACCAGGGTCGCTTGCCAGTGGTTTAGAGCGTCAACCAATAGCATGCTTCAATTTCGACATTCAAGAAGTGGAGAAGCGGCGGCGTATGTGCCACCGCTTACGTTTTATGGCGGCTGATAACTCTGCGATATGGATCGTTATTTTTGGTAGCTTTGAGAAGTACGGAGGGGGCTATGATGATATACTTAGCTTGGAAGAAGAAACGAAGACCAAAGAATGGTATGGTGTGGCTTGATTTGAGCCTTGGCATGGGGGCCACAGAAGGATGAAAGTACTATGAGGTCAATGTTCGCCGTGGATCATTGTGCATGGAGGTGTGGTGTTCTATGTAACGCCCGAGTCAAATTGCGTCGCATCAAGGTCAAAAGTTCGGGGGGGGGGTGAGCTTGTACGGTTTTGTAGAAGGGTTCGATTGGCACCAGCTAGCAGCCTAGCGGACGTTGAGTGGATATGTAAATTTGACTTACCATATCGATTTGCACCACTATCTTTGGAACGTATGCGACAGTGGAGCATTCGGAATACGGAAGAGGTTCGTGGTAGCGGCTCCAAACTTATGCTTGAGCGGGCGCAGTATGGAGGACTATTGGGCGATAGCGAGCCAGAATTGGTATATCAATAGTTTTATTGATGAACCAAGAACTCGTCGAACGGCAAACCTCGGTGAGTAGCAGCGGCCGTGCGTTGAATGGACCGGGGAACGCAGGCACCCAAAGTAGGTCCCCACTGATGCGGTCCGATCCCGAACGAAACGGTGTACTCGGTGGCGTTTTGCTGGAGCTCTAAGCATCAGTGATCGACCGGGACCAAATTTATCACGGTAGAGGGGTCGATGGGACAGATAGTCTCTCAGGAGCCAATCTTGTTATTAGCGATTCTCAGTAAAAGCAGAAGTGAATCTTGTGTGAATCAGTGGTGGCACTGAAAACGCTCCATCCGGTCGGCGGTGTGCCTCCATATTTGTCGATCTTGCACACGGGTCCGGGGAGACAGAGGAGAAGAGACATACACCGGTCATGTAGTAGCGTATCGTTCTCACTAAAGTACGGGAGGTTGGTCATAACAGATAAAAGATACACAAGATCGGCAATCGTCCATCATCCCACTCGAAACTCAGAGAATGTCGCGTATATTTGTAATGAAAACGGGGATCGCCAGGGAACCGTGGTACAAGGATTCTAGGTGCTCTTGGAGGGTCTCGGTTAACTGAGAACTACATATGAATTATATCAAAGGCAATGGATCCAAGAGTGGAGGACTTGCAACCTTATCGAGGAGGATGAGGGAATGGTGCCAATGATTGGGATTGGGAAGGCCCAAATTTCACCCGTACCACTTGTTTCCTGATGGTCCCTTCGCTTTCGGCCTTTGAGGGATCATCGAGGTCGTGATATTAAAAGTCTTGATTGCATCCTAAAAGGAGAGCAATTAGAGAAAGGAAGATACTCAAAACGCAGGAAAACGTACAAGCCACAGTTCCTCGTCAAACTCCATTACTAGTTGCTGCTTTGTCAGGCCATTAGCATAGTCTTCATCGGTGGAGGGATCACAGGGGACTGAAAATAACTCAGTATAAATGAACACAAGCTGCAAAGAGAAACGTACAGATGAAAGGCTCCGAGTCCTCGACCTCCCAGGCAACTCTTCCATCGCGAATTAGAAAGGAAAGGTGAAAAATATTCTCGACAGATTGGGCAAAATCATTTGGATTAATGACAAAGCGGAAAAAGTTGACTTTTCCAACAGTTTCAAGGACATGTCGAATCTAGCCCGGGGCCACAATCAGTTCAACGTAACTCACGCACTATGTCATGTTTTAGCCTACAATCTGAACGTTTTTGGTGGTTTCATTTTCTGAGTGCTCTACGTCGTTCTTGTTCACGTCTAGAGGTTTAGTTGCCTGGACGTCTTCTTTCTTTTGTCTTTGGCGGTGCTGAACGTTTCTGACTTTTTGTTCAACCGACAGAGGGCCAAGCCTAAAGTGGTGTGTGAATATTCGGTGCTATAAAAATCATGAAAGATGACAGACATGAAAGTGAGGGCGGGCGTCCGTCTGCTCTTCGCCAATGCAAGTCTTCCAATACGATCCCAATCCAATTTCGAGCTTTCTAAGTTATATTCTGATTGATCGTCATCGTCCTCTTTGGACATTTTTTCTGATTGCAAGCCGCCATTCATGAAATTACGGAGCTTAATAACAAACTCGTCCACATCGAAAGAGCCTGTGCCAGACTTCATAGCTCTAGCTTTTTGTGCTCCCATGTTCGAAGCCATCAACAGGAAGTGTGAGTCCAAGGTTGCTTCAGAGGGCCCCATTACTAGGTTCCATGTCTGGATTCAATCATGTGTCGATCATAGGCAACAACTGGACGAACCCTTTGAAAAGAGTTTATCTGCCCTTTCCACATGGTCACGAAGTTCTTCAACGCCTAAGCTTGCCGGATTGCCCTGGAACCCTGGTAAAAACATCAGCAGCTACTCAACGTCGCAATTTGTCTCCTCACACCTTCAATTTTGCTGGCGAGTTTTCGGTAGTCCTGTCGAAGGGAGCGCCTTTCCTCCAAATTTTGATCCGGATCAAAAGTGAGTTCTATGAGATGTCAGAGCTTCAGTAACACGTATACTCAAGAAAAGCAGACCTTCCATGTCGACATCGGCCATGATGGTGTTGAGGTTTGAAATGGGCTTGCTAATGAGCTTTGCGACGCGACGCGTTGTGGTTTGTTTGCGCGTTCTTGCTATTTTTGGCAATAGCTTTAAAACTCGCGAATTGGATTTGTCCTTGGTCTTTTCTTTGCACTCTCTATCTAGTGAGCTTCATGGCATCTCGACACGCTTTTGGAGTAAGTTTCTCTGGTTTCACGTGCTCATGTTCCCGCAATGATATTTTGCTGCAGTATAGTAAGAGCATACGAGCCAAATGCCATGGCCCTCCCCCTTGCAAGGCAAGACGCGTCCCTTTGACTCTTCAACGGCATTCGTTTACAAATAACAGGGCACGGGATTGCCGGTGGGAACCTTGCGCTATGGCCTCACAATTTCCAATCAATATGGCGAGAATGTTGAGTGGCGCCATTGGTAAGCTTCTTTCAGGACTTGATTCATGAAAGCTAACTTCATCGCCAAGGGGTTGTGTAACGCCCAATATTCTGCAATGGCTGGCTACGGTGAATCTCAACGATGTTTCAGGTTTCATTGAATTAAGGTGAGTCATTTGTTCGAAATATGCTCATCGGAAGATTTTGATCCGTCACCAAGCCCCGCCGACCAAAAGAAGGTCCGACTCGCTGTGCAAATGCGGCGAATTGATCCCGCTGATGTTCCGGAATCAGCAAAGTCGAAACATAAGCCAAGCGTCTCTGGAGTTCAGACTTCCCAGAAACGCAAAGCGACAGAAGATTTACCATCAAGCTCGACTCCTCGTGTGACCTCCGCACAACCACCCGTCGCTTCTCAAGTCGTGGAGGTTATTGATGATGAGTCACCAGAAGATGAGGTGGTGGATGAACTTTATACCATGTACCATACGAATGTAGTTGGAATTCAATATTACACAGGTAAGGAGCTTGACGCAATTTGCTGTTACACTACTGAAGTTCTCGGAAAGGACTTGTTGGACCTGGGGAGGAAGTCGTGCTCGTTAGAGAGCCTCGTAACCGTTTTGATGCGTAAGTGGCTTGAAGATTGTTTGGGAAATAATCTCACTCTCGATTAGAAACGCCATCCAAGTAAAAAATATAGGCCAGGACCAAGTGGGACACATCCCACGCGCGGTTGCAGCGAAATTAGCCCCGCTTCTTGACAGAAACTCCATCACGGTTGAAGGAGTAATTAATGATGGTAATCGTATGTCTTTTACTCGCTTTTTGAGCTGATTGTGTGTTGAGAGGTTTTTAGTTGGTAGATCCAATGCATATACCTTATCCTTGTAAGTCTCTTGCATTGTTCCTACAAGTAGCCCATTACTTAGAACCTGGTATCAGGACTCTAAGGATTTATGTCGTTGCGGACACACTCGATGTTCTCGAACCTCAACTAGTCTGGGCAACTCCCAGCCAAAGGGGTATTCCCGTCCAACAGAACCAAGCCGTAGCCTCTGATCCCTCGACGGCCTTCGCTGGTACTTCTAATGCCCACAAAGTTCCTGGTCCGATAGGCCCTCTTTCTGCCTTAGGAGGTGCTGCTTTATACAGGGCACCTACACCGGCCTACGCTTATGGATCACCGGCCGTACAGCAGACACCAAGCATTTCGACCGCCCAGCAGGAGGCAATGAGGAAACACCAAGAAGCCATTCTCAAACAACAAGCTCTTCGCAAAGCGGCAGAATTGAAGCAAATGATTGATGGTTTAGAAAAAGTGAATGATGAGGGACGACGTGGTTCGCTTTTGGACACTCTATGCTCCACCGAGGACATCTTGAACCTGCCATTGCACCCAGACCCTCCTGGAACTCAAAAAGGAAATTTGCAGGTTGACCTTCTGAAGCACCAGGTTAGTAGCGATATCTCATGACAATTGACGATGTCTCAAGGTCTTCTGTAGTCTCAAGCACTCCAGTGGTGTATTGAACGGGAGCACCCTGTCCTGCCAACGAAGGAAAGTGACAAACCTGTCCAGTTCTGGCAATACAAGACGGCTAATGGAAAGGTTGGCACTCGGTTCCGCCTCGCTAGTAGAACACGTTCACTGAGTTCTACTCCCTAGCAACCTTATTATTTCAACTGTGAGTCTATTTGCACTTGTCCATACGTAACATTTTCTCTTACTTCGATTACCCATACAGTGGCTACAAACACTCCACAGACGCAGCCGCCTGTTCTGGGACGCGGTGCCTTGTGTGCTGATGTTATGGTGAGTAAAGCCCGTGTACTAGCTGCATAATCTCACTGAATTCGAATTACAGGGCTTGGTGAGATTTTTGGCGCACCTTACTCACTTATACGAACTTGATATTTTCAGGGAAAAACTTTGACCATGCTGTCACTCATCATTGCTACGAAGGGTGATGAATCGCCTACCACTTCAAAAACCACACTCATTGGTCAGTTTGCTACCTTTTGTCTTGAGCCATACTCAGTTATCATCCAGTCTCTCCCCTTTCTATCCTTTCGAACTGGGAAAAGCAAGTTGAAGGTCACTGTGCCCCGGGCGCAATCTCTGCATGTGTTTATTATGGAAGCAACAGAAATATGAGTGTCGAGGAATTGAAGAGCTACGACGTAGTTATCACAACCTATCAGACTATAACTAGTGAATATGGAAGCCTCGACGCCGGGGGAGGGAATGGTTTTGGGACTAAGAAGAAACGCAAGTCAGAACAAGTGCTATTCAGCATGGACTGGAAGGTAGGCTCTTCGAGAGGACTGCCAAATCTTCCGGGCGTTGATTTTCTTTGTAGCGCGTTATTTTGGATGAAGGCCATAACATTCGAAATCCGAAGACTAAAATGGCAAAATCGGTTTGTGCACTCAAGGGGGAGAGGCGCTGGGTCTTGAGTGGGACACCGATTGTGAGCTATCACTCCATCCAATCCTTCGATTCTGACCATACTTTTTAGATTAACTCACCTAGGGTAAACTCATATCTAGTTTGGTCGCCTTCGGAGATTGATTCTATCCTCAGGATCTCGGCTCTCTTTTGACATTCTTACGGATCTGCAAACCTCTAGACAATGAAGACTTCTTCAAGAGGCTTCTCCTCAGACCCTTGAAGGATGCCCTACCCTCTGGTATTGGGCTGCTTAGCGTGCGTATTCAATATCCCGTCCCTACGGTATGATTCAGCTTGACTTTGTAGGCTTTAATGAGTCAAATCTGCATTCGACGAACGAAGGAGATGCAAGATAGTCAAGGCAACCCTCTGATTCCTCTTCCGCCAGTTCGTCCTGTTTCTTATGAGGCTCGCGACGACCTCACCTGACCTTCGCCCAACCAGGTTGAGATGATCAAAGTTCCCGTCACATTAGATGACGAGACTAGAGTGAGTGCCATTCAGACAAGTGAGTTGGGTGTTTAGGTTGCTTACTATAACTGTTAGCAATTGTACGATCAAGTTGAGCAAGCCTCCAGACAGCGTTTCCGGGATTATATGAACAACCGAGCTGTCACGACATTCGTAAGCTTTCCGTTCCACTATCTTGTCTGCACTCATTGTTTTTTTTGTTTTTGTTTTTTCAGGCTCAATCCAATGTTTTGGGTATGCTGACTCGCATGCGCCAATTAGTATTACATCCGGGTTTAATCCATTCAAGTTATCTCGAGGAACTACGAAAGGGAGATAGTGATAGCCACGCAGAAGATCTCATCACTTCTTTGAAACCTGAGGAGAAACTTCATCTTCAAGATATTTTGGCACAAGCGATCGAAGACTGTGAAGAGTGTCCAATTTGTTTTGGTCTCCTGAACAACCCTAGGATCACGTACTGTGCCCACAAATTCTGCCTCGCTTGGTGAATTTATTCACATATATGTTGCGGATGTATCTCATTCTTTGACAGCATCAGTGAAGTTATCTCAAGGGATCCCAAATGCCCCATGGTACGGCGCCTTGTCTTAGTGCTTGGCCACTGTTTGTTGATCCTTGTGCCAATAAAGGATCGACGTCCAATCTCAATGAATGATATGCTGGAGCCACCGCCACTGACTGAGCTTACCCAGAAACCAATTCGTGACAATAAACCGGAACAAGCAACTGGTGTTCGTGCTGGCTCATCAGCTAAGATTGACCAGCTTGTTCGTTTACTGCAACTAACACCAGGATCCGAAAAATCTCTTGTATTCTCCCAGTTCACTTCGTTTCTGGACAAGGTGGGCGGTTTCACTCTCAACAACTATCGAACTCACTCACTATTCCGAGCATTTGTTAGATTGAGGAGGCCCTAGATGCCGCTGGGTAAGTCTATCACGACTTTCCGCGATTCGTGAACTCGAATCCTCGCCTAGTATTCCTTTCGTCCGCTTTGATGGTCAGATGTCAGCCAGAAGGCGTCAGGAAGCCATCACGCGTTTTTCCGTTCCGGTCAAAAAATCAGAAAACTCTCGTCCCGGCTCCCACCCCGCTCGAGCCACTCGGAGCCGTGGAAAAGGCAAGGCGAAACAAATTGACCAAGATGATTTCGCTTTCGACGAAGATGGTGATCCTGACTTTGTTATACAAGATAATGAGGTAGAGGATGACGAAGTGTCAGACCAAATGAATCCTCGAGTTATGCTGATTTCATTGAAGGCTGTAAGTCGTCATCAGAATGTCCCTGGAATTGGTTTTCTGACGGATTTCAAGGGTGCCTTCGGTCTCAATCTCACAGGTAAGTTAAGCCAGTGCCATTCAATGCAACGATTGTTCCTAACTCCGTTGATAAGTTGCAAATAATGTTTACCTGTGAGTCTGTAACCTTCTTGTTTTACCTCGACTAATAGCACTTTTTAGGATGGATCCGTAAGTTCCGAAACCATTGCAAATCTGCAACCCGAAACGCTGCTAACCATCATACAGCTGGTGGCAAGAGGGTATTGAGTCCCAGGCGATTGATCGGGTCAATAGGATTGGACAAAAGAAGCCTGTTCATGTTTATCAGCTAATCGCTGAGGATACTATTGAGTCAAAAGTCTTGGAAATCCAGGAAAGAAAAAAGAAGCTCGTGCAACAGGTTCGTGCGCGTTTCTTAAGCTCAGGCGAATGTATCACTTATCGAGCTCTTCCAGGCATTCTCGGGCATCACAAGACGTGAAACTCAACGTGAGCAACGTGAAGCAAGGTTTCAGGGTAGGCAATCGCTTCATGAAACACCCCCTCCCCAATTGAACTGACAACGAGCACACCTACAGGCATTGTCGAGATATTTGGTGCTCGTAATCAGAACGAAGCGGGGGAAGAGTAACTTTTGACAAAACGTGGATGTTCCATGCGGACGCCCATTATGACTCGACTTCATAAAAATATTATTAGTCCATCCCTCTAATTTTTCTTTATAACCTAACCTGTCCAAAACAATGTATATCTAATTTCTTGGCCAGCCCTTACTCTGTCCGTGTTTCATGCCTCAACACAAATTTACTTTCAAGTCCTTTTCCGGACACATACTACTCACTCCACCAGACCCTACCCTCGATGACGTTGTCACAGTCCACAGAACACATCCAGAGACGATCAAACATTTACGCATCCTCCCTGATAAGGCAACCACGGAAGAAATCCGTGCTCGCCGAGAGAAGCGTGCGGAAGATCCCTCCTTAGTGGATTTTTACGCATTCACTGTGAAAGAAGATGGCTCTCGAGGGGAGCTAGTCGGTATTAGCGGGGTGTTCAGGATCGATGAGGACCAGAATTCCTGTGAGATAGGCATCCTCGTTGCGCCCGGGAAACACGCAGAGGGTTATGGGACGGAAATACTGTACTGTGTGATGAAGTGGTTGTTCGAAGAAAGGAAGTTTCATCGAGCAACATACGAAACGGCTGTGGATAATATTCCTATGCAGAAATGGCTCCAGAAGACCGGGATTCGATTGGAAGCTGAGAGAAAGGAAGCTTGGCGGAGTCCCAGAGACGGAGGGTACGAAGATGTGAAGGGCTATGCGCTGGTAGAATCGGAGTGGCGAGGTCATGTAAAGGCGAACTTGGAAGCTAGGATTAAGGCTCGTTGGAACTTGTAAACAGGCTTTGTCTTAAATGTGTATCATGATCGAAAATGTAAAGTACAACTGGTACATGAGTGGTATAACGAAGTCTATGCGTTGATCTATCAAGAGTAAGAACATGTTGATAACGATACCAAGCAAACACTCACCGCTGTCAGGTAAGACTCAGCAACAATACGTGCCCGGGCATTTAGACTAAGTTTCATCTCACTAATCTCTTTATCCACCTCCTCCATGAACCTAAATCACATTAATACGGAGCCTCAGCTGCAGTCATGACGAGCGTACTGGATAATGAAATCGACGATCTTGTGTTTGAGCATAGTCTCTGTATGGGTATTTGTGATCAAGAACGAGATATCATAGCCCTGGAGGCGTCGTCAAATTCAAGGCGAGAACGAACAGGGATATGGCGTACCGGGACTGGTTTTCGTCGTAGAACAATAAAGTTCTCTGCACGTTGCATCATGAACCTGGTGAACTTATGACACAAGATGCGTTCAATCTCGTCCGCTTGCTTGATCTTGATGCTCAGCCTTATTGAGTTCACGGAGGGCTCGATCAAAACGCGCTCGTTCTCATTTCGAGAGATGACCAAAGGATTCAGCAACACTTCCTTTGACGCTCTATATCTAGATTAAGTAGTGTAGGCAGTTTGAAAACTTCTTACATACCTTGTTTCGACTTCTGGTTTGTTGTGACGCTCGACAACCTGGCGAGAGGTAAATACCACTTCATCTTTGTTGGCCCCCCGACGCACCTGGGACGAGAAGTCCTCGAGGGTCAAAGCAGCAGTGAGGGTCGAACGAACTGCTGCTAGATACGGACGAAGAACATTCGACTGACACTGTCAGGCAAAGTTGACCATTGGTACAGAGGTACTCACCATGATGCTAGACGAGTATAGTGAGGCGATCGAGAGCCATCAATGATCAGGGCAGCAAGCGGAGTTTCGGCATTTTGCCGCATTGATTGAACACACGCGACAAAAAAATCTCCTTCATCGCCGTTCATTCGTTTCAAAATGCCTGTTTCATTCATGGTCTGGTCGGTACTGACGCGTCATACATTCTTTCCAATAGTTTGACACGTTCCGTAGGAGTCTTGAGCTCACCCCAGGCAAGGCGGCAGAGATCGTTCCTCAGGGGGACGTCCAAGTTTCCAATGCTTCCCTTGGGGAGAAGCTCATAGACCAGAATGGCAGGACCGTCGTTAAGGTCACCTACAAAAAAACAGATGCCGACAGCGACGAGGAGGAGGAGGAATCTAAGGAAGAGGAATACGCCAGTTTTTCCCTTTGCGCGCTCACGGCCGGAAAGGTGTGTCCGCCTCCCGTCTCGCGTACATCCTATTCACAGGCTGTTTCTTTCTGACAGTCTGAGAACGCTCAAGTCAATCTCGTCCTTGAAGGAGAAAACATCTACAAGTTTGAGCTAGTCGGGAAAAAGTATGCCCAGCTGCCCACGTCTACCCCACCTTACCGTTGTTAACCGCACTATTAGCCCTGTCTCTCTGTCGGGCAACTATATCGGTATGCTGGAAGCTTTTTTGGAATATCAGCCCTCTCAACCGGTGTTCAGATCAGGGTTACTTTGATCAGTCACCCGCTAACGACGAAGACGAGTTGGACTTTGACGAGGGAGAGGATGCATATGACCTCCGAGATGTGAGCTCTGATGTCGAGATTGATCCAGACGAGCTAGATGGTATGGAAAGTGACGCTAGGTACGTATCTTGTGCTCATGATCTATTCTCCTTCGTTCATCACTGTCTCATAGTCGCTTCGAGGAGGTCGAGGAAGAAAAGCAAGTAGCAAGGCCTGGCAAGCGTGCTCGTGAGGTTGACGATGCCGACGAACCCAAGTCTGCCAAAGCCAACAAGAAGAACAAGAAGCTGAAGAAGGAGAGCGGCGAAGCTGCTCCCGTTGGCAAAGACGAACAACCTGTCGGGAAGAAAGAAGAGAAGGAGGAGAAGGAGGAGAAGGAGAAGAAGGAGAAGAAGAGGAATAACAAAGTTCAAAAAGAAGTTAAGGAGCTCCCTGGCGGTCTAAAAATCCAAGATGCCACTATTGGTACTGGACCTCAGGCCAAGAAAGGCGACAAACTTCAGATGCGATATGTCGGCAAGCTTCCTAATGGAAAAGTCTTTGACAAGAACACCAAGGGTAAACCGGTGAGTACCTTGTCTGTGTCGAATGTAACACTCTCATCTTCCTTCTTCACAGTTTTCTTTCCGTCTTGGTGATGGGCAGGTTATCAAGGGTGCGCTGTCTCACCTGTCTTGTTGGATTTCTTATTCACACTTTCTAGGTTGGGACCAAGGTCTTGTAGGCATGTCAGTTGGTGGTGAACGCACCCTTACCATTGCCCCACAACTCGGTTACGGAAAGAGGGGCTCCCCACCCGAGATCCCCCCAAACACAACTTTAATTTTCGGTTCGTCCTTGCCTACTGTTTCTTAAGACTCCGTCATACCTGACCCACTCAACAGAGGTCAAGCTTCTTGCCATCAACTAAGTGCTAATACTTTACCGCCAGCCGCTTGGGTCTAAAAGTAGATTTCTACAAAGCTAATGTCTTGTTCTGATTTTCTCTTGAATCTAACCTGAGTATAGGGTATACTATGTTACTAGGCGTACAGGTGTACAGAGCAATCTGAATGTTGTACCTTGTTGAACATTTAGGAATGAAAAGAACGAGTGCGCATGTCCCATTTCATAGCCAAACGTTGTTGCAACTACAGTGTCATATACCGAGTTTCATGAATCTTTTGCTCTTCAGGCCTCAGGTTTGACTTGAAACAACAACGTAAATAACTAGGGGTAAGCATGGTCTCGACATTCTTCCCTTGATAATGTTGACGTGATGAAATGGCAGAACTCAATTTGTGGGTGGGCATGAGAAGCCCATTCTTCCCCTATTACCCAGATTTGACTGTTACGCGAAACATCGACAGCTTTATTTAGCTTTCAGGTATCAGGTATGTCGTGCTTCGCAAGCTATTTCTGGAAGAACATCCGACAATGCCGAGCTCAAGACATAACACAATTCCCTTCCAACTTGCTCCTTTTACTTTGTATGTTGCTCCACTAGTCTCTAGGCGAGTCGCAGGGAAATCAAGGACTTCTGGGTGAAGCTTCCGAAAAGATGATTTTCTCTCTAGGACGAATCTGAAGCGCCAGTAGACGCCGGCCCGATCTGCGTGAGCATTATTACGATGCGACGGAGGGATATCTGAGAAAATGCAGGGAGTTGTGCTCCAGTTTGGCCGATTTCTGACAATATGACGTTGACTAACAAGGGTTAAGAGTTTCTGCGCTTGGGAAGAACATCAAGCGCAGTGGATACATCCTTGGTGCAATTTCACATAAAAACGGCATGGATGTTTAGACTGCGCATCCTCAACCATGGTGTCTGTTTTCCTCCTTGCTGCAACCCTTGTTGTGGGGTTTGTCCTGCATAGGATAATCAGTGCGCTGAGGATACTTCACTCAGTTGAGTATGTGATCCACTTTTACTTCAATGCTTTCAACACTCATTCATTCGCCATTACCTTGCAGTTATCTTCCGGGTCATCGAACATTGCTTGGTTTTCGAAGCATGTGGTATTATATCCTTCCTCAAATGAAAGGGGTCAAACTTGGTCGGAATTCGATATTCAACGAAGGCCATAAGGGTAACCACCAACTCCCTCACTCGAATCCCAAGTATCGACACGTTTGCAGCTTTCCAAAAAGTTGGATGGGACGCGTACTCGGCAGTGCGTACCATCGAGGTTTCGTTTCCTCCACGGGTGCTGATTTTCAATATGCCAGATGACGTTCTGGCCGAGCTTACAACATAACATTTACATTGCCGACGCTGAAGCTATCAAAGTGAGTCAGAATCCAGCTCATCGGCGGAACGCGTTAGTGCTCACAACAAATAGGATTTAGCCACTACTCGACGATTCCCCAAACCTGTGCACATATATGACTCCATTAATCTATATGGTCAAAACATCGTATCGACTGACGGAGATCTATGGAAAAAGTACCGAAAGATATCTGGTCCTTCTTTCTCCGAGGTGCGCTATTCTAGCTGTTGATGCTCAGATTTCTCATGCATTCATGCAGAAAAACAACAGACTGGTCTGGGAAGAGACTCTGCACATTATAGATGACTTGACAGAAAATGTGTGGGATAGTAAAGACGCAGCCGTCGGGCACGGCGTAGACATCACCTTGCCAGTCAGTTCTCCCATGCCATCCTTCGCTTTCCAACGAGCATCACAGCTGATAATGATTTAGCTTGCTCTTCTCGTCATTGGTGCCGCAGGCTTCGGACAGAGGGTCACCTGGGAGGATAACGCTAGTGCTAAGCCTGGACATCATCAACTTACTTTCCGAGAAGCTCTACACACAACTGCTGGAAATCTCATCTACAACTTTGTTCTTCCAGGCTGGATCAAAGCTTTACCTCATCCTAAGCTTCAAATGATTCAAACCGCCAAGCGAGAGCTAAGAGTAAGTCTGGAATTGTCTCTCAACGTCCAGGCTCATGCTTATGCCATCATGGCGCATGTTTCCAGGAGTACATGCTTGAAATGATTAGAGATCGTCAAGCTTCCGAGGTTCAAGACAAACACGACCTGTTCAGTAGTTTGATACATGCTAACAGAGAGGAACTGGAAGGGATTTCTCTCACAGAAGAGGAACTGATGGGTGCGTACATTCCGTCTATTTGTCATCTTCATTGTTTGTTAAATCGATACATAGGCAACATTTTCATCTTCTTGGTCGCGGGACATGAGACCACTGCACATACCCTCTCGTTCTCCTTCGCTCTTCTCGCTCTGTACCCAGAAATTCAGGAAAAGATGCTTAAGCACATCAAGGAAGTCATCCCTGACGAACGACGACCCGTGAGTATGAAGTTAATGTCCATCGGCCAACTCGACACCGATCTGTTATGGACTAGACGTACGACGATATGCCGAAGCTGACATACGTGATGGCGTACGCCTCAAACCACCTTCCATTTTTTCCGTTTGGCTAATCGTGATATCAGCGTATATAATGAGACTTTGAGGTTATTCTCTCCTGTGAGTTCTCCATTCTCTCGCGAGTCCAGTTCTGTACAGGAGGTCTGCAGGTCTCCTCGGTTTCCAAGAAGGCTCCAGAGGACACGTCGATCATCGTTGGGAATTGTCACAACGACGAGAAGAAACGCATCCCGATCCCGAAAGGAACACAGCTCACTATTCATGTGCCCGGCGTTCAGAGAAACCGTAAGGCGTCTCTTTACGTGGCCTACGAGCGTTTCTTATGGTTCCGTGTACAGCGAGATACTGGGAGAACCCCGACGAGTTTATACCAG
>KQ962483.1:246898-270935 GCA_001563735.1 Leucoagaricus sp. SymC.cos
TCTTGGGCGATTGGAACAAAGACGCCCTTGTGGCTTTCTCTGTTGGTACGTAGTGTGCCATACTGTATACTTGATGATGATTGGGTTCGATTTTCCTCCTTCCAGGTCCACGTGCTTGCCTTGGAAGAAAGTAGTATTTTGCATCAATCCTTTTGTATCTCCTGGCTAACTTTTGCTAAGGTTCAATGAAAGCGAAGGCGTAGCTGCGCTGACCTCCATCATCAGTAAATACAAGATCGAGATTCAGGACGAGCCTCAATTCAAGCACGAGTCATTCGAGGAACGAAAGGCTCGAGTCTTGAAAACTGAGATTGTTCTTACCTTGTCGTGAGTACCTTTGCTGATCAGTTCTTCTTGAACTCACTGCTGTGTTTCTTAGACCGAAGCGCCTGCCATTGATTTTTAGAAGGCGCTCCGACTGATCGGGATGCTACAAATGCCAGTGTATGTCGGGTTTTCCGAGCCAATTCCGAAATTTCTTTTTATCGGACATGTCCATAACTGGAATATCTATACAACTTCCACCAAATGCCACTCTAGCGAATCCTGTGTATACTTAGGACTCGATTGAATGCAGGATGGAGAGTGTGTAAGCAAAGGACAGGCAGAGTCATAGAAACATCAAGTTTTAGGTGACAGCTAATAACGTTACAATCGAGGTACATATATGTAGCCCCGGCACTCACCCAAGTCAACGTCCGTAAGCAGTCATGATTCCGTTGCTACTCCTGGAGCTGTTGCTTTGGCTTTTATCGTCCAGGGGATCATTGGGTCGTCGAAAATACTACATTCAATCGGGTACAGTCTAAGTCGCGGCCGCTTCTAGAATGCGCCTCAGACTGTCCCCTCTTCAGATACCTCCCAGGGTACAGGACATTCGTCGACGGTGAGAGCGTGTTTTACTACCTCCTACCTCTAATTCAACACATCACCCCTGGAAAAGACGTGAATTTCAGAGAAGGTCATTCAAGTAGGTGGCTTTCATTCTGAACAAATCTGTGTTTCTCTAGCGTTTTAAGATTTCGAGCGAGTGGGATGGGATGCCTATATAGAGATCCCTGATATATGGCTCTTAGGTTCATTGGTGGCCATCATTGCAGTACACCATTACTTTGGCAGACGCAGCCGCTATCAAGGTTGGCTTGGCTTTCTCTGAGTGGTCCACACTGTTTTGACAATGAAATTCAGGATGTCGCAACAATCCGCCGCTTTCCAAAGTGCCATTGCCCAGTATGAGCCGGTCAATATTTATGGACACAACAGTTTGTCATCCGAAGGTGCAAAGTGGAAAAAATACCGGAAGATCTCAATGTCGTCTTCCTCAGAAGTGAAGTCCCAAGTCACAACTAGGAATTGATTTCATGCTATATGTTGTCATACTCGAATTCTAGAAAAATAACAAGCCAGTCTGGGAGGAAACATTGCGGATTGTTGATGATTTGGTCGAGAACATGTGGGCGGATACGGATGCTAAGGTCGATCATGCGGCGGATATTACCTTGCCAGTATGTAAAGTCACTCTTGGTGGCTATTACAAGGGATCACTCACAGATACTTGGCTCGCTCTCCTTGTAATCGTGTCAGCAGGGAAACCGCATTGCCAGGTCAAGGAGCAATGCAACAACTCATGAATCGTAGGCTTTGGTCGAAGAGTGAACTGGGAAGACGACGTTCATGCCACCAAACCCGAAAACCGCCAGCTTTCCTTTCAGGATGCCCTCCGTACGACTGCATCGAATCTAATTATCAATGTCCATATCCCAGGCTGGATCAAGAGCCTGAATCCTCGCTGGATAAAATTGCGGTTGGCTACTGAGGAACTAAGGTCAGCAGATTGCACAGTAAGGTGAAATCACTTCTAACGCTCAGGTTTTCCGACCTTCCACAGGAATATATGCTCAAGATGATCAGGGATAGCCAAACATCCGACGTCCAGGACTCCCATGACCTATTCAGCAGTCTCATACATGCAAATAGAGAAGAGACCGGAGAGGCTAGCCTCTCAGAGGAAGAGCTGATGGGTAAAAGCGTCCTTGTGCATATTTTTGTTTCAGATTGAGTGACATATGCTACTAGGAAATATCTTTATTTTCTTGGTCGCGGGGCATGAGGTGTGCTTCTCCTTGCTAAGCCCTGCAACGCCTTGACAAACCCCTGTCGACTAGATGACAGCGCACACACTGGCATTCGCCCTTGGTTTACTAGCTATGTATCCCGAGACCCAGGAGAGACTAGTGAACTACATCCGACAAGTAGTACCGAATGGGAGGCGACCGGTATATTGGTACATGATCTAACCCCTTCGTTCACTGATTGTGAGGGCAGTCGAGGTCTACGAAGACATGCAAAATCTCACATGCGCAATGGCGCAAGTAGAGCACGCTCAACACTGGCAGTTCTAGCATCTCATTTCACTTTAGCGTTTATTATGGAACTTTGAGAATGTACCCTCCTGTGAGCAAAAGGATTTGTCCGCATTGTCATAGCTCCTGAGAATTTATTGCAGGCAGACGTGGTACCGAAGAGGATACATCAATCGTCGTTGGAAACAGCGTCAATGACGAGAGAAGGAGGGAGCTCATTCCTAGAGGAGCATCCCTTGAAACTCATATCCCTGGGCTGCATAATAACCGTGCGTGCACCCTAACGCTGTAGGGACCATCGAGCTGAGAGGCAACCGCAGCGAGATATTGGAAAAGTCCTCAAGAGTATAACCCCGATAGGTTTGTAGGTGATTGGAACAAGGATGCCCTGGCCATGTTCTCTGTTGGTATGTTCCACCCAGTTTATCGTGGGCTATTTGACGATAACCAACTCCGTCCAAAGGACCTCGTGCTTGCATTGGGCGAAAGTATGCAGCTCCACCACTCGGCCTCGGCTTAACCTGTTGTTCCTGACTTACTTTCTGTAGGTTCAACGAGACAGAAGCCATAGCAGTTATTGTGTCCGTAATTCGTCGATATAGGGTCGAAATCAAAGACGAGCCCGAGTTCAAGCACAAAACATTCGAGAAGAAGGCTCGTGTCCTCTCAACTAAGTTGGCCATAACGCTTGCGTGAGTGATTTTTGGATTTAGTCGATCCTCTGCTGACTTGTCTCGAGCACAAAGCGTTTGCCATTGAGCTTCCGTAGGCGTAATGATCGAGGTTCAGTTTTATGAAGATGTATGCTGTTGAACATATGTTTTGATGTATTCCTGTTAGGGAAATTACACGGAAATGACCCCTGCTATGAATTGGTGGTATGCAAATCACTATGCCCAGCGTCCTGGAACAACCGGGTGGGAGGAGGAAAGGCCACCATCAACGGCAAGATTTTGGCCGTTGACATAGCTCGAATCATCTAGGCATGATAGCTTGAGCCAGGCTTGGGATTGAGAAAGAACCATTTTGTACCTGATGCAAGGAATAGGGCGGCTTTAGCGATCTCTGTTGTGTTAAGGTGAGTACCTCGGAGTGGGCGACGAGGGTTGGAGCACACCTTCTGGGACCCCGAACCGAGCAAGTGGGTTGAGTTGACCAAGTCTACCAGCCGTTCCACGCTGGTGAGCATACTCGAAAGTGAAGGCGGTCATCCCAGTCTCTATGAGACCTGGGCATATAGAATTTACTCGGATGTCACTGTTTTGTAACTGGTAAGCAGACGTTTTAGCCATCGAGTTAACACTAATATCCGTGCATGAGAATTTCTCAAACGCGAAGGGCAAATGTTCAAAACCTACGCAGCCTTGCTAGCGCTATCTATTCAACAGGGGTCAGTTAGCACTGGCCAGTAATGAGACCTCATAAAATAAAATAAACTTACAATCAATTGTCCCAGCACCAGAACGAAGACCAGCAACTAAGGAGCGCATGAGCTTTCATTATTCTCTCAGCCCGAGAGTATTCACCTGAGGCAGTTAATATGATGCTTCCACCACTGTGTTCTTTGCCTACCGCTGGATTAGGTTTCAACATGGCGATGGAGGCGTGTTTAATTGCGAGGAAACAGCTGAAGTCAAAAAGCTAAGTCCAAAACCACGCTGCAAGGAGTTATTTTGCCTCACGAAAGCGAGTTAACTCTCATTGTTTCCATGAATAGCTCCTTGGAGGTGTCATGAAGGGGTTGTTTCGAGGCAAAGCCAGCCTGATGAAGCTTGAGTTAGGTGTGCAAACGGCAAGAGGATGAGACCCACATTAGCAAAGAATACATCTAGACGCCCTTCTTCCTTCATAGCCTGCTCGCAAATCCCTTTGACAGCGTCTTCGTCCGCTGCGTCGGCTTGTTGGACAGTAGCCTGATAAAACTCAACGACAGTGATCAGGGGACAGAGTGCTGAATTTACCTTGACGTCAGGATACCTTTTCTCGATAGTCTCTTTTAGATTGGGAAGGTTTGTCCCATCAAAGTCAAGGAGGTATAGGTGTTTTGCCCCTTTCATGTCGTGGGTCAGTGGTTACGGGGAATCACCTCTTGGCTAGCTTTACCTTCATGGGCGAACAGAAGAGCCGTTGCACGGCTTGACACGGTCAGTTTCTAGCTTGCAGATGAATACGAGAGGGCCTACCCAATTCCCTTAAGAGACCCAACACCAGTGATGACGCAGACCTTGTCCTTCAGTTTAGAGCCCTTGGGAGCATTGTCCAGGTGGGACTGGATCTTCTGAATTCGCGCGAGAGTGTGCTTGTAAGTTTCTTCAAGGCTCTTGGGAGGACCTGTGCGAGTTTTGTCATAAGACATGGCTGATGTAGAATACAAAATATATACAGTGTGAGCAAGGACGCAATATGGGGCTGAAAGGGGATGTCGGGTAACTGAAAGACGCCGGTCGATCAGCTGCCACAATAAGCACTTATGTCCCTTTTGAGGGAGTCCCAAGCTGAATGCTGTTTGGCCTGTAGGGGCTCAAAATTATGTACTATCTAGCTTTTGGGCTTGTGCTGATGATATCTGTCTTGAGGCCGACCAATTTCGGCCACTTGACCAAATTCGGCGCCATCAGGCTCGCGTTTGACTCCCGTTTCCCCACTCCGGGCACAACTTCTATCCGTTAACAAGCTGTACACATCCACCACTAGCGGGATCTTTGACAACAGTGGTGACGCTTTCGAAATGTCACCAATTGCTGGCCCGAGCAGCCATGCCGACGTCGACTACGACTACACGGAGGGAGCGACCGCTATTGACATTGGCGAAGCTTTGGCCAATACCAAACGTTTTCGCCGAGATTCGCACTACAGCACGTACTTTGATGATGAAGAGGGTGGTGCCATGTTTTCGGGACCGGGACACTCTGTCAATCCCAGTAGTGCGTCGCGAATGTCGAACGTAGAGCTTGGACGGAGGAGTAGCGATAATTGGTCGAGGACGCGAAGGAAAAGTCATGATTCTTTGGGATCTCGACATGGACTGCAGAGGCGTTTGAGCAGGGACAGCCAAATTTCGCGCCAATCGGCAGACCGGGAAGAATATTACGATGACCAAGGCGAAAACGTTTCCCTGATGAGTGGAGACGATAGAAGTGGGCGAAGTATGGACAGGAGAAACCGCAGAACTTCGTCTCCCCAAAGGCAAAGCGTTTTTGGAAATTTGGCCAACCTCTTTGTTCGTTCGACAGGCGGTGAGCGAGCTGGGAATCGCCGACGCTCAATTTCAGAGAGATCGTCAACCAGTTGGATTTCTCAGACTAGCCGTAGAAGTCAACGTTCAGATGGTGTTACCGAGCATGCATTAGACACGGGCGAGGAGGAGGAGGAGCGTTGGGGGTATTCGTCCGCTGAAGAGGAAGAATCCGAGGAAGAAACTTTTGACATCCCACACGATACTGTTTCGATATCTGCAAGTATGGCATACGACTCTGAGCCCTCGACTCCTACACAACCCTCCCAAAATCTACCTCTCCTCACTATGGACTCGGTCTTCGGCGGAGAAGCACGCATTGATATGGATGTGTCATTTACGCTCCTTGACGCACCACCTCCTGGCCCCCCCAGCAGACAGACGATCTATATCGCCGACGAGGATACCACAATTCGTTTTATTGGGTACGAAGTCATACAATGGCGCGCATGGCTATGGAAGCTTGGATGTTTGATTTCCTTTAGCCTGCTGGCCCTACTGGGACACTGGTTTCCCCGGCTATGGCTCCGATGGGTCGCTCGTGAAAAAGCCTTCATCGAATCTCACAATGGATTCCTCGTTGTTGAGGTAAGTTACACCATATATTTGCCTTGGATGGCGTTCTTACCCAGGCAAAGTCAGCTTACAGAGCAATTACCCTGCTCCCCATCCGTATTCTGGATTATCAATATCATATATCTACTGTTTTCCCTCTCAATGTGCCGGTTGATCAATGCACGGAGATGTACAGGTCTAGCCTGGAACAAAAAATTGACGAGCATTTGGACTCCAAGGACGGTGTTCTAAAAAAGCTCCTTATGATTGACTACCGCTATACCCGCTATGTCCTTGACCCCCGAACAGGTCTGTTCAATATGGTCAAGTGAGTGACCCTCCCTCCGTTTCATAGGACCCTCCTCTCCTGACCGCTCACCGATAGGGAATGGAGAGACCCTGCTTGGACAAGCGCGGGAGGTGTTCAAGCTGGATTACTTAGCTCTGTCTCCAAACAACGTGTGACCTTGTTCGGTAAAAATGAGATCGACATAGCAGGGAAGTCTATTCCTGCATTATTGATTGATGAGGTGTGTATTCTATGAACCTCTATGCAAACTGATATTGACATTGTCCTAGATTATCCATCCATTCTACGTATTTCAAATTGCTAGCATCATACTTTGGTCTCTGGATAACTATTACTACTACGCCTTTTGCATCGCTCTCATTTCAATTATAAGTATCGTCTCGACACTTGTGGAGACCCGAAAGGTCGGTCAATATCTCTACAAACCGTACTGGTTCTTCTGACAAAGCTTCTTAGACTATTGCGCGGATGCGGGAAATGTCCCGATATGTTTGTAAGGTCATTGTGCTAAGGGATGGAGAATGTACGGGCTTTATTTCTTACCACAAAAAATTGTCGGTTTAACTAGTCATCTAAAGGGGTGGAACGCGAATCGACCGAACTAGTTCCTGGCGACGTCGTGAACCTATCGGATTCCCAGTTTTCCACTGTACCCGCGGATCTCTTCCTTTTGGTCGGCGACGCTGTACTTAACGAGAGCATGCTCACGGGAGAAAGCGTACCGGTCAGCAAGGTTCCCATGAAGGATGATGATCTGATCAGATGGCAAGAAGAAAAGGAGGAGAATTCCAAGTGTTTCTTGTACGGAGGCACTCGTATTGTCAGGATCCGGGGATCATATACCCGAGACGGCTTAGGAAAGCCTGCTGTTGCTCTCGTGGCTCGAATAGGTAAGTCAGATTTTGTCCATGATGAGTTTGCTTCTGAGGAATTCCAGGTTTCAGCACCACCAAAGGAGCACTTGTTCGGTCCATGCTATTCCCCAAACCTATTGGCTTCAAGTTCTATCGTGATTCCGTTCGCTTCATTGGTGTTTTGGCGGGTATTGCGGGTGTTGGTTTTTGTTTCAGTGCTGTCCAATTCGTTAGATTAGGAGTAAGCCTCAATAATCGCATTTGTCTATTAACCTTTTCTGACTTTTGGCAGGTGCCCTTCCAAACCATCGTCATCCGTGCTCTTGATCTCATAACTGTGGTCGTGCCACCAGCTCTCCCAGCAACTCTTGCAATTGGAACCAGTTTTGCTATCACTCGTTTACGAAAACAAGGCATTTACTGTATAGCACCCAGTCGTGTCAACATCGCAGGGAAAATCAACGTATGCTGTTTCGACAAGACCGGTACCCTTACTGAGGATGGCTTGGATATCATGGGTGTCCGGGGTCTGGAACGTAACATGCAAATGTTTGGCGAGCTACTTGAAGATGTGCATGACCTACCTCTTGGCAACAGTAGGGCCTCATTCTTGCATGCACTTGCGACATGTCATTCCCTGAAGTCTGTGGACAACGAAGTCATTGGCGACCCTTTGGATGTGAAGATGTTCGAGTTCACGAAGTGGACTTTGGAAGAAGGACGTGTTACGGGAACCGGCACTATAAAGTCGAAAGGGATGGTTATCGAACAAGCTACTCTTGTACAAACTGTCGTGAGGCCTCCTGGATCAGCGCAGTTCAGGTTAGAGGACGCGTTGAAAGGTAGCGCAAAGGTTCGTTGTTTTCACTCTCGATTATTGCTGACTAAATCCGAGTCTAGCACGCTCACTTCCTCGAGTTGGGAGTTATACGGACATTCGAATTTGTGTCATCGCTAAGAAGGATGAGCGTCGTTGTCAAACGTCTGAAAGGCATAAGTATGGAGATATACGTAAAAGGCGCTCCTGAGGTTATGGTTGATATTTGTGACAAGGATTCTTGTGAGTCTGGCACAGATTTCCATTATTTAGACGGCCCTAGTTTAACGCCTTGCACCTAGTTCCTCAGGATTACGATGATTTACTCTCGTACTATACGAGGCGTGGATATCGCGTCATTGCTATGGCAGGGAAAAGCATTGAAGGGTTATCCTGGTTAAAGGCTCAGCGGATGAAGCGGTGAGTAGAAATTTCCATGTCCTTTTGAGAGCACGCCGAGAATGCATCATTTCAAGCGAACAAGCAGAGTCCGGATTGCGTTTTCTTGGCTTGATAATTTTTGAAAATCGATTGAAACCGGGAACGACACCAGCTATTCAACAACTCCGTGGAGCGCATTTAGCTTGTAGGATGATTACTGGTGACAACCCGCTGACGGCAGTCAGTGTTGCTCGGGAATGTTCGTTGATCGGGCAGGTTGCACACGTCTTCGCGCCAGCCTTTACCAGGGGTTAGTAATACAACTAGGCACTCCGTCAAACCGTCGTATCTGACTACCTTACAGGCAATACATCCTCTCCTGCATCAACTATCGAGTGGACTTGCATGGATGATTCCCAGTGGAAGCTTGACTCTTATAGTCTCAAGCCCCTGACGCCACCTCCACATCATACTGTCGAGTCCGATGAGATCAATTATCAGGATTATTCTCTGGTCGTCACAGGAGATATCTTTCGATGGATGATCAATTTTGCACCTCTGGAGACGTTACAAAGGGTGGGCCCTATGCTCAGCAACGTAATCCTGGCTAAATCCCCTCTAGATGCTCGTCAAGACGCAAATTTTCGCGCGAATGTCGCCGGATGAGAAAAACGAGATCGTGGAAAGGCTTCAAACACTCGGCTATACGGTTCTTATGTGTGGTGATGGAGCGAATGACTGCGCAGCGCTCAAAGCAGCAGACGTTGGGATCTCCCTTTCAGAAGCGGAAGCTAGTGTTGCCGCACCCTTTACAACGACAACTCCAGATATTGGTTGTGTTATTGAAGTGATCAAGGAAGGGCGTGCAGCACTTGTGACCAGTTTTAGTTGCTTTAAGTATATGTAAGTAAAACTGTTGTTAGCGCCGTGTAGAAGTCATTCTCACTCGTCATAGGGCTCTGTACTCCCTAATTCAGTTCACATCCGTGACACTACTCTACTCCTTCGCCTCTTCACTCGGAGACTTCCAGGTATGAGTTCTAGTCTTGACGCACTGTTGAATCAGGACTGACGAGATATTCTGTCATCAGTTCCTCTATATTGATCTTTTCATCATCATACCAATTGCTGTTACCAGTACGTTGGGTCCATTTCCCTACTGTTGCTCATAGACTCACAATGAATCAATGTTTCAGTGGGCCGGACGCTACCATATCCACATATTTATCCTAAACGACCTACTGCGAGCTTGGTATCGAAGAGAGTTCTTGCAAGTATCATTGGACAAATTCTCATCACAACTGGTTTCCAACTGTGGGGTTACTTTTGGGTTCGGACGCAACCATGGTATTTGCCTTCTGCCTATCAAGAAGGGAGAAGTTATGCTGATCCTGTACAGGTATACACCTCCCCCACAAAATGATCCTTCCTCTGGAGACAACCAGCTCGAATCAACGAATTTTGAGAACACAGTACTTTTCTTGATTTCGTGTTTCCAATATATCCTGGTGGCAGCCGTATTTAGTATCGGTCCGCCTTATCGTAAATCCATGTGGACAAACGGTGCGTGCAAGGCAAGCGGCAAGCATCAGTGATGGGATCTCTGACGTGTATCGAACAGCTTGGTTGATGTTTTCCATGATTGTTCTGTCGGCTTTCAGCCTATTGGTGCTCCTTGCACCTCCGAAACCTCTGCAAGGATTATTGACACTCATGACGCTTCCGATGGCGGCAAGGCTAACGCTTTTAGCTGCAGCAGCAGGAAATATAACCCTGTCCATGGCATTTGAACAATGGGGATCACAGAGTGTAGGGGCATTGATCGGAAATGTGATACGGAGGTGGGAGCAAGGACGAAGGCGAGTCCGAGAGGGGAAGGTGTATAAAGTAGTCGAAGGTGGGATGCAGTAGCTAACTAAGCGAGTTGTTGTAGAGTCCACGTTGATACGTACGGTCTGGGCTAGTCTGGGACGCGAACTGTCTAAGAAATGTCCTCATTGTTACCTCCTCATCTCGATGGTAGCGATGGATGGTTGTCGAGACCCCGGCAGCTGTTTGCCGGTGCCGGTGCCGCAGGTCTTTCTGGGCCTTGTTTGCATGCCTCTGCATGCGGCGTTCAAATTTCGGTGATGAATGGCGGAGACCGCGCCGGGTGGTCGCAATGGTGCCGGCGATGTTAGTTACATAGAGATACGCCCTCTTTGTCCTCCTTCATTCTTCTTCTTCGTTTTTCCTCTTTTCTTTTTTTTTCTCTACGACTCCGCCCCAAGGGCATTTCCAATCGTTTATACCTCACCGCTCACCTAGCCGTCGAGAAACCGCAGGAACCGGGCTCAACGTCAGACCAAAGCACAAGCCGTTCCGTCATACCCCAATACAATGCTCTCAGCACCTCGCACAATACAATTTGTTCTCTTTGCTCTCCTCAGCTCTTTTTTTATAAACACCCAAGTCTACGCCTTGCCTTTTCGCGCTCGTCGACAGGATGGGAGTCAGACTTTCACCACAGTTACCACCAAAATGACGTGCGTTTCCTTCATTGATCTGCCTCGCCTGGACACTGATTCTCTCTGTAGTGACAAAGGGCCAGCTACAGAGACTTGCACCATTGTACTCACACCAGTAACGGACAACAATGGACAGTCCGCAGTGCAGGAAGTAAAGACATGCACCGTTCAGTTAAACGCCGGCACGGTCCCCCCAACTACATCTGGCATTTCCACCACTGCTGCATCCGTTTCCATCACTTCAGCTTCGTCTGTGGTCTCGTCAACAGACACTGCGCAATCTTCTGTCATAACTGCTTCAATTAGCTCTGCCGCGAGTGATGCCGCAACGTCGTCGATCTCAAGTCCCGGGCCCACAGACTCAGCATCGAGTTCAGGAACAGTAGCACCCAATGTAAGTCTACTTCAAATGTTCACTATCTCACCGTATTGAATGCGCTTTAGTCCATCTCCACTGTGTCGTCGGGAAGCCCTGGTAGCACGGTCGCATCTTCTGTCTCATCGGCCTCGGGGATAGTGCCACCAGTCTCCACTAGTGTATGAGAGATTATTCTGATGTTTGATTATTTTATTGAATTCTCTATAGCCTATCTCGTCTGTCACTTCAACTTCAGGTTCTCCGGTCTCAACTGGCGTATCCGGAACGGAATCTACAGCCTCTCAACCAGTGTCCACCTCGGCAGCTTCACCTGAAGCTGCAAATACTGCTTCCCCTTCTTCGACTGTTTCAACAACGAGTGCAACCGCCGCTGCCGCCGACTCCTCCGATACTGGGTTTACTCTGCCGGGAAAGAAGCTGTCTGTTCTCCCTATCGGTCTTGGTGTCTTTGCAGGTATCTCGGTGATTGCCCTCATTGTCGTTGGTCTTGTTACCTACGAGCGTACAAAGTACCGCAAGGTTAGTATTTCATTGCTTCTTGCATGTTCTCTTCTGAACAACGAACACACAGGCGTTCCGGCAACGAAAACTTGCGGAGTCAGGCGCTGCCATGGGTTATGGTGGCATGACGCAAGCGTGAGTTTTGACTTCATCTTGGCCAAATATCAACTCAGATTTTTTTAGGCGGTAAATGTAGATAGATTTTCGGATTTCCGCTTCCTTTGGCAGTGCTTCGGAAGGTGCATTAGTAGTGTCGAATTATTTTATCCACAGTGTATTCTCGGGTTAAGGTCTTGTCCCACGTCGGTATTCGTTCGTGTGCGACGCAACCTATGCAAGGATAGTTGCGTAGTTGCGTGAAAATGGCATCCCCCACATCTGCCATTGACCTCCTGCTGATCCACAGCTCCAGCTTCAAGAGGGATCAAGCACGAGTATTTTCACCTGAAACCCCCTTGAAGCCCGCCTTCCGTTGCATCAATATCTCTTTTATTGACAGGATGGACACCGCTTTGCACATTGATGAATCTGTTGTGAACATGATTGATCCATATGGATTGTCATCGTGATTTGTGTTCAATGGAGCATTTTTCCTGTGATAGTATTGCTCGTTTCCTGGGTCGCACTGACGTCGCTAGAAATATCACATCATGTCAACAGAGATGACGCATTCTAAAGCGAGCCACTGCCAAATTATCACTTCTCGTGCGGCAATCCTTGTCACATTTCCTGTAAAGAGGCCAAACACCTCTCCCGTTTGGAACTTTGGGTCTAGTCATTGATTTTACCTTCAACTCTATTCTCAGAGTTGAATTAAGGATATCTCATGTAACGATCCTGTGCCTTGCAAACGTTAACACGAGACAATATATGTGTAATCTTCAAATCCCAAGTCAGATTGGTGGCCAAAGCAGACTTCCGTAGGTGAGTAGGAGCACTGGACGGTACTGGCTTACTAGCCCATTATATTGTGTTTAGGCACACGTATATTTGTGTGAACGCAATTATCAGCGGGCATCCGTAACGCTAGCAGCAGACTTAGCAGTGAAGCTTTGAAAACGAACTCATGATCAGTCTCTATATGGCGAGAGATTTTCAGATGTCTGTATCGGATCTCTGGAAAAGCTTTAATGTCTCCTACTCCCCACCGACGTGCTGGGTTGCGCATTAGCGTCTCCACGTCTCCACTTCCACCTATCCAATCGTCTGCACTACATGTGCCGGTAAGTGATTTCGGCTGACTATAGACAATCTCTTTTCTCTCTGATAGTATTACCGTTTCATTTTGACTCTGGTAATTTCAGTATCTACGCTCTGTATCACGAGTTCTTTTTGTTTTTGTTTGTTTAGTTTGGACCACCTAGCTAGCGTTTGTTTGTAGTTAGGCGCGGACTGCGATCGAGCACCGCACGTAATTCAACCTCACGAGCAGTGCAAGCCACTCAACAGCCCCTTGTCCAATTGTTGTCAGCCATGAAGCCCAAGGTTTTTCAGATCCTCGCGTTTCTCTTTACTTTTCTCTTCGCAACTTCACTTGCACTCTCTCCACACGGGCTATATGCAGGAATAACGTCCTCGATTAAAGGCATACTTATCAGAGGACTCGCTTTTTTGACCCGGCGACTAACACCACATTGCCTATAGGAGGGGTCGGCAGTACATCCTGTTGAATTAAGTAAACGCTCTACACGCCTAACTTTATCTATTAATAGCGCATATGCCAATAGTGGCATCCTACATTTTTATGACGAACAATAGCATATGGACTCCTGCATTATTACATGCTTTATTATACCCTAGGACTCCGTAGCAACCCTTGACAATACGTAGTTACACTCTTTTGTGCTATTCGCTGTAGCTAGTACATGCGTTTACCTATTGTCTTTCGTTCTGCATTATACACAGCCACTGTAGTTAGTATATAAGTGCTGTACTTTCGTCTTTAATAATTAAGTCTTCTGCGCTCTGAACTACTACGTTCGCCTCTAGCTTTACTCTGCAAGTTCTCTCGTATCTCTTCGCTCTATCCGTTTCATTCCTCAACTGTCAATATCGTGAGTAACAAGTTGTTTCAATCCCTCACACTGCGCTACACTTCGTATTGCTTTCAATACGTCCATTACTGGAGATCTTGAGAACTGGTGGGAAGAGGCCCAAAAGTACGGTCCCAAAGCTGGCCAAGTCGTCTTAAACGCGGTGGTCAAATGGTACCAAGAGACCGCACATTTGGTCAGCAATCTCAAAATTGCCATGGATGACACAGTTCAAGAAGTGCGTAACGTGCGCGTCGAACTCGAAACATTCATTGCAGAGAAAGACATCACGATGGACCACGTTTCTGAAGTACTCTCGGAAGAAATTGGCAAGGCCTATAAAGAACTGAAAGACGATATCACTGTCCCCTTGCCGGAGAATCCTAGCGAGAAGGCCAAGAGACGATCAGAATTAATTGAAGAGGCTTTGCGGAAAGTTGACAGGGCGTATGTGCAGGCGATGGTTAGGTTGGGTATTCCCGACGAACAAGCCGACCAGCAATTTCAGGCGGTCTTACCAAAGATTCACAATGTTTTACTAGTCGCTGGTGAGTGTGTGAGCACCTACGCTGCGTGTTCAGGTGAACTCACATCACATCATTTGCCCAGGGAACATTATCGATCACCATCCTTTTCTCTTGGATTCCGTGATTTTTGGTGTGTCCATGCTGCTTTTGCCGGAGGTTCAGATCCTTCGTCCCATAATGGCCCTTTTCGGATTTGGTCCATTGGGTCCGGTCAAAGGTGAGCACACTCCGTGAGCGTTGAATCTGTGAAGTATCATCAGTAATCCTTTGGGAGTAGGATCGACGGCAGCTTGGCTTCAAAGTAGGTTCTGGGGGGGATTCGTGAAGGCCGGTAGCTGGTTTGCAATCCTCCAGAAAGTTGGTATGACCCTGACCGGCAGTTGGATACAAAGGGTAATGGCCAGTGCTGGGTTGGCAGCTGTTCTCGGATTTGTCGTAAACAAGACTGCTAAGCTGTGTTCGTGAGCTCGAGTAGGCTGAGGCTTACCCTTGCAACTTTCTCTCTTTGTCCTATGGAACATTCTTTTTTTGATCTTAGTTGAGTTCGTGAGGGCTGAGGCGTGGCAGGAATGGTATATAGTAGCGAAATAAATAGCATGCATGCAGAAAAATATTGTCCATCAGTCATCCCAAGTAGTGCCATATGACGAGTGGCAATCCTTGTCACATTTCCTGTAAAGAGGCCAAACACCTCTCCCGTTTGGGACTTTGGGTCTAGTTATTGATTTTACCTTCAACTCTATTCTCAGAGTCAAATTAAGGATATCTCATGCAACGATCCTGTGCCTTGCAAACGTTAACACGAGACAATATATGTGTAATCTTCAAATTCCAAGTCAGATTGGTGGCCAAAGCAGACTTCCGTAGGTGAGTGGGAGCACTGGACGGTACTGGCTTACTAGCCTATTATATTGTATTTAGGCACACGTATATTTATGTGAATGCCCATTATCAGCGGGCATCCTTAACGTTAGCAGCAGACTTAGCAGTGAAGCTTTGAAATGTTGGAATGCAAACGAGTGCCGAGACGCACCGGTCTGCATTTCATGTCTCCGTTCTTCGTTATTGTCATTCGAAACCTTCCTACATTCTGCTTTTATATGGACCACTATTGTTCTGCTACTATATGCTACTGATTTCTATCATTACGACGTATCCGCAGATAATGTATATATACTGTATACATGATGTATTGACACTTCAGCTCTCGCGTCGAGAGGCTGAAGTGAGTCCTTCTCTCGTCTTTAGTTATCCGTAAACTAATCCTTTTACTCAGTAAATATCGTTGTTATTCTTACAGGTATTTCGTATTAGCTCTCGCGTCGAGAGGCTGAATAAATATCGTTGTTATTCTTACATGAAAACGAATTCATGATCGGTCTCTATATGGCAAGAGATTTTCAGATGTCTGTATCGGATCTCTGGAAAAGCTTTAATGTGCCCTTGAAGTATGTCAGTACACACACTCACATAATGGAGAAAACACATCGAGCGGGGAGAATTCAAATAATAGGAGCTTGCACATCGATCGCAAGGTCAGTAAATATAGGGGTGCATTTTGACTAATTCTATTTCCATGAGTTGGCTTATTGGCGCGTTCCCTCGGTTCGCGATTCAGTTCACGGCCACGTGTGGACAGGCCACCCTGTGTATGTAATCCAACCTCACGAGCAGTGCAAGCCACTCAACAACCCCTTGTCCAATTGTTGTCAGCCATGAAGCTCAAGGTTTTTCAGATCCTCGCGTTTCTCTCTACTTTTCTCTTCGCAACTTCACTTGTGTTCTCACTACATGGGCCATATGCAGGAATAACGTCCTTGGCTAAAGGCATGCTTATCAGAGGACTCACTTTTTTGACCCGGCGACTAACACCACATTGCCTATAGGAGGGGTCGGCAGTACATCCTGTTGAATTAAGTAAACGCTCTACACGCCTAACTTTATCTATTAATAGCGCATATGCCAATAGTGGCATCCTACATTTTTATGACGAACAATAGCATATGGACTCCTGCATTATTACATGCTTTATTATACCCTAGGACTCCGTAGCAACCCTTGACAATACGTAGTTACACTCTTTTGTGCTATTCGCTGTAGCTAGTACATGCGTTTACCTATTGTCTTTCGTTCTGCATTATACACAGCCACTGTAGTTAGTATATAAGTGCTGTACTTTCGTCTTTAATAATTAAGTCTTCTGCGCTCTGAACTACTACGTTCGCCTCTAGCTTTACTCTGCAAGTTCTCTCGTATCTCTTCGCTCTATCCGTTTCATTCCTCAACTGTCAATATCGTGAGTAATGAGTTGTTTCAATCCCTCGCACTGCGCTATGCTTTGTATTGCTTTCAACAGGTTATGAGCCCCGACTAGCCAAGTGTGGCATCGCTGAGTTGTCTTGGACACTCGCCGTCCAACCCTTCTTTCCCACGAACCACCATCATCGACATTTCTCTAGTGGTTTTACTGCAAACACAACAATCTACGAATATACGAAACTATGGGAGATAGTAGCAGAGAGCAGAAGAAAGGCGGTGGAAGATTTTTCAATAGTGGTCCTCGAGCTGTAATCAAGGACGTTATAACACGTGCTGGACGAACAGCTTCTGCTGTTGACGTTCAGGCCACTGAACAAGTTATGGACAAAGCTCTGGCAGCTGATGAGTCCTTTTCTGAATACGAGTCGTCCTCTGACGATGAGTCCCCTCCAAACATTAGAGGACGCTCTAATGCTCGACACTCTAAGGCACCTTCTAATGCCTCTCAGTGACGGTCTGCTTCCAGGGCCTCTAACAGGTCTGCATCACCAGTCCTACACCAATCCAAAGAGCTTCCGCCTCGCGCTGAGTCGCCTCCTCCTAACCAACTCGCCCTTCAACAAGGACGTTCCACACCTACCAACTCCAAATCTTCTATTATTGAAGGAACACTCACTCCCAGGCCCATCAAAACTATGGGTACAAAATCCATATCCTCCCCTGCGTCGATTCCTACTATACATCGACAACATTCTTCTGACTTCGAAGTCCAACCCCCACCAACTCAAATGTGGTCGCATTTTGAAAACGTCGTCGACCATAAACCTGTCTCTAGCATTCAAAGCCGTATTGACAAAGCCGCTTTCCTCGCTCCAATCAATTCTAATACGCCATCCATGGCCTTAGGGCCCCATATTTCCGGACCCAACCTTCGCCCTGTCCTCAGCAATTGGGCTGACGACGTCGATCCCTTTCCCGCCCTTGACCCAGCTGGCGTCACGCCAGAACCACATGTGCCTAAACTCAACTCAGCTATTATTAGCCAACTCCACCCCAATACAAGCGCTGATGCTTTAGGCGCTGACGCTAACATCATTCCTATTCCTTCTCAATCCGACATCCCTATGCAAGACGCTGGCGTCTCAGATGCTAATGTTGGAAATACAGAGTTGATCAATTCTGCTCAAGGCAGTATCATCGACCCTTTACGTCCTAGAAGTCCTCCAGTTGAGGAATTCCAAGAAACTATCGGCGAAGCGTCTTTGATGCTTCAAGAATGTGCGGAATGGATTCACCTTTTCCCAGTAAATAAAGGTAAATTTACGCCCAGCGGAGCTATTGCTGATGAGCTCGCCTATCTTCTCACTGCCATATATGATGGCAGTTGGGAACACACTGTTATCGAAGATCACAGTATTATTGAGGGTTATGTCCCAAAGGATGTGACTAATTTCACCCTTAAACAACTCATGGATAGGCTTTTTTTTCCTTCTAGGCCTCCATACATCGAGAAGAAGAACAAAGGCAAAGCCAAAGAAATAGTTCCTTCTTCACAACCTTCTGAAAACTAAGACGTCGAAATGATTTTGACTGAAAATGTTCAGAAGATTAACCAACAACCTCAGGTCAAACCCAAGCCTACGCCTAAGCATACACTGCCCAAGCCTCCTATCAAAGCGGCTTTTCCTCCTCCGCCACTGCCGCCTAAGCCAAAGGTGAGTAACCCAGCCAAGCCTCAATCCTCCAATTCTTCTTTGCAACCGACCAAGTCATATGCTATGGCTTCTCGGTCTAACGCTCCCACCCCTTCCACCATCGCTACTAAACAAGTAGTCGATCTAGTGGAACTCGTTAAGCTTTACGGCGACAAGCTCCCTGCTGACCGTATTGCTGCCATGCACCAAGCCACTGTTGGTAACACTAACGGTGGAAACACTAACAATACCTCTATTCCACAGAAAAAGAAGTTCGTCGTCAAATCGACCACGCGGGGTCCTACCCGCAAACAAGTACTCGTTCCCTACTCTGAAACGGTTACTGTTAACTGTTTACAGCGTCACCACCACATCCTTAAGACTGTTAATTGCGGCCTCGTTGACCAACATTCAAAACTTCGCGTACTCGCCATGTCTGAAGGACGCTCTGGCGACTCATTTGGACTCTCATTCTCCACTAATCTTGTCCCTACTCCTGGTGAGCGTGACATTATCCATGAATGGCTTTCTAAAGCCATCCAATGCGACAAAGACAAAGTCCCTATCCCTAGGGCTCCTATGTCTAAGTCATATCTCAAAATCGTTGGTGTAAACTTTTACACACCAACTGATTGGCATGAAGATGGTTCCAACCAACTCACGCCTAATGACGTTCTATATGTCATGAACCGTAACCCTCTCTTTGAACATATCACGCTCGCCTCCCCACCTCGTGTCATGAGAGCGACTCCGCACTCTGATATGGCCATCATATGGTTTGACATTTGGGATTTCCAAAATGGGACCAATGCCAAACTTCTCACTAACCGTTCCTTCAATTTTGACAAAGATGTTGCGGTGATTCATGCGTGTAATATGCACCCTGGTGTCTCCCAATGCCAGAACTGCTGGAAATGGGGTCACATAACCGCTAAGTGCAAATCTCAAGGATGGAAATGCGCTAAATGCGGCGGGCCTCACAAGACCGAAAATCATCGTAACGCAGCCTGGTGCTGCCAAGCGAATCCCAAAGCGAAGCCCCCTCGTGAGGCTACTGAGGAAGGCATGCCCTGTCCTCATGATTTCAAATGCATCAACTGTAAAGGCGACCACTTAGCTAACGACAGGCAGTGCCCATACTGGCGCAACCGTTTTAATCGCACATGGCATGATAACAAAGCCCAAGAGGCTAGAGCCCAAAGGGCTCAACGCATCGAAATCGCTATTCAGCGAAAACAAGCTACCTTTTCTCCACGGGACCGACGAGGGTCCGATGCTCCTTCATGAAGAACTTAAATCTTGACTCTCTTCATGTTTTTTCTTTTAATGTTAACCGCAATTATGCCGTCATGGAAACCTCTCTAGTCACTTTGTGCAACAACTTTGACATTATTTTCATTCAAGAACCTGCTTGGAATTTAGTTAGGAACACTGTTTCTACTGACTCAATTCTAGGTAAACACGTTATAGGGGCGCCTATCCATTCTGATTGGATTTACCTCGCCCCTTCCCTCCCTTATCCCATTAAACCACGTGTTATGGCCTATGTCCACAAACGTTTGTCATATCTACGACCCTCCCTCATCAACTCTTACACCGACCTTGATCGCGATATCTTAATCCTTTCCCTGTCCTATAACCAAAACGTCCACCTCCTGATGAACGTATACTCCGACGACAAACACCTTGCTTTGAACCACCTCCAACAATGTGTCAATCTACTTCCGCCACTGCTATATGTTGGTGGGGATTTCAACATACGTTCAAAAGAGTGGGACATCAACTGTCATACTCATTCTAAACACGCCGCTCACCTCATGGATATCATGACCGATCTGGGTCTAGATCGATCCATACCAATTGTCGACATCCCCACACGATACTCCGCCAACCCGGCTAAAAATAACACAACAATCGATCTCATGTTCATCGCCAATGAAACTGACATGGACGGTCACTACATACTTCCAGAATACCGACTACAATCCGATCATGCTCCCCTCGCGATCACAATCCCCATCTCTTCTAAATTCATTCCAATTCAGAAGAAAGGTCTGAAGAAAAGATCCGATGAAGAATGGAACTTTATCAACGAGTTGGCAGTGGGGCTTCTAGCACTCCTGTCAATTGATCTTTCGACTGAAGCAAATATCTTAAACGCTTCGGTGCAGATCGTTGACCTTGTTAGTGCATTGTGGGACAAACACGCTACTACAAGCTTTATCTCTACGCGCTCCAAGCCATGGTGGAATGAAGAGTGTAGCAAAGTGTTGAAACGATTTCGAAGGGAACGCACCAAAGACAACTGGAGTGCTTTCCGCAAAGTCACGCGCGTCACAAAAAGAAAATTTTTTGATGCGAAAATCGAAGAAATAGCGGAAGAAAACAAGCGACCTTGGGACCTCATGTCCTGGGTCAAAGATCGTAAACTCCCCCCTGCGCGAGCCATCATCCATAACGAAAAACCTTGCCACTCCCTTGATGACTTATGGCAGGCGTTTAATCAAACTTATAACTCGGCATCTAATAGACCTATTGACGCCCACGTACTCGACGACCTACATGACATACCTGAAAGAAAATGGGTGCTGTTCTCTCTTCTAGAGCTCACCGAAGCCCTTAAAACCTGCTCCAATGTGTCAACTCCTGGCCTAGATCATGTATCCTGGTCTCATCTTAAAATGCTCCTTTCTGTCGATGAGCATCTCCCCCTCTTTTTTACCAAGCTAGCTAACGCATGTTTATCTGTCGGTTACTGGCCTCCTCACTTCAAGGAATCGGTCTCGGTTGTTATTCCTAAACCCAACAAACCCTCCTACCACCTTCCTAAATCCTTTCGGCCTATCGTGCTCTTAAACACTTTAGGAAAATTGTTCGAAAAAATGCTCGCTAAACGAATGCAATTCGAAGCAGTCAAATACGAAGCCATTTTCCCTTCACAATTTGGGGGGATCATCCAACAAAGCACTGAAGACGCTGGAGTCTTTCTCACTCATCTTATACGTGCCGGTTGGGATAAAAAGCTACATACTTCTGTCCTAGCCTTTGACTTTTCACAATTCTTCCCTTCTCTGAACCATTCTATGCTTCTGAGTATTCTTAAAAAGCAAGGTTTCACACCTGAAATTGTTTCCTTTTTCTCTAATTACTTGGTTGGACGTACCACCACGTACTTATACAATTCCTTTTCGTCGCCTCGTTTCAATTTCGATACAGGAGTAGGACAGGGGTCCGCTCTCTCTCCCATTCTCTCGGGCCTCTATTTAGCGCCTCTTCTTTTCTTAGCTAGTCATAAACATTCTGGTCTAGTTTCTTTTCTATCCTTCGTCGATGATGGTACTATTGTAGCACAGGGCGAATCGTGGCGTGAGTGCCACAACAAAATCAAGGCAGCCTATCGCTCCCTTGTAGATCTCGTCCATGCATTTGGTCTCGTCCTGGAGCACGACAAGTCCGAAATTTTCAACTTCTCTAGAATCCCTGGAGACAACAATCCCTCTATCGATCTAGGATTTGCCCCATTCACTTCCTCCTCCCCACTCAAACCCCAAGAATTTTGGCGATACTTGGGTTTTTACTTTGACCGTAAACTGACCTTTAACGAACACGTCTGCTACTGGTCCACCAAAGCCCTCTCCTCTGTTCGCGCGATGAAGATGCTCGGTAATTCAACGCGTGGACTTTTACCTCATCAAAAACGACTACTATACCGCTCATGTGTCATTCCCCTCGCCACTTATGGATGCCGATTGTGGTATTTCTCTGGGGCCCAAATTATCAACAAATTGAAACTCTTACGACAAATGCAACGCAATGCCGCTCTATGGATTACGGGCGCATTTCGTACCTCACCATCAGGAGGTGTTGAATCTCTAGCTGGACTTATCCCTATCCATCTTCACCTCAAAAAACTCACCAAACGGGCGGCCCTTCGATATGTCACGCTTCCCAAATCCCATCCCATCCACACTCTCCTTAGCGCCCACAACGCTAAGGGAGCCCTCCCTCATCCAAGGTCACTCGACCTTCTATCTGATCGTAACAGAGCTATCGCCAAAGGTCCACTTGTTGACGCTGATGACGTTCTTCTCAATGTTGAAGAAAAGTTTTCTCCTCTCCATAACGCTAATTATCCTGGCTTACGAATATTAGACAATTTTTCTGACCGTTTTTCTTTCTTTGATTTTAATAGGTCAAGTCTTGAAGAACTCGGAAATCATTCATGGAAACTTGATGCGCGCACATTCTCCGCCCACTCCTCCCCTGACACTGCTGTCATCGTTACTGATGGCAGTGTCCCCAATGATTCTTGCTTGCAGGCGTCTGCCTGCTATCAAATCTGGCACAACGGTGCTCTTCTCCACTCCACCACCATCCCGTGTGGACGATGCACTTCATCCGAAGCCGAACTTGCCGCTCAACGTTTTGGACTTTGCAAAGCATTGGCTTCACTCCCTGATGATGTCAACAATTACGTCATCCTCACCGATCACCTTCCTTCGTCACATTGGCTATTGGATCCCTCCATACACGAAGGCCAATACCACTCCATAGCCACCGCTAATGCCCTTCGCCCATGGCTAGAACGCTCTAGACTTCACAAAATCGAATTCTGGTATATTCCATCCAAATTCGCTCTATGCGACTGCAATTCAGCACCCGATAAACCTGGGCACTCTTGTTGTCTTCTACGCAAAGTTCACCTTACTGTAAAGCTCAATCATTGACATGCCGGGTTGCGCCCAAGCGTCTCCATGTCCTATCTTTGTAAAAAGACCACCGACTCTTGCATTGAACAATGGCAACACACCTTCCGCACTAATACACAATATCGAGGACATTCATTCCTCATGTTGCGGAGCAAACACTTCCAGGGCGACATCATTCTACCTCAATACCACAACGGCGGTTCTTGGCTACGGGAACTACGCGCTTCATATTCACTCGACGCTAGTGACATGCCTGTCACTAATTTCAACATCGTCACACGTGCGATACGCGCTATTACCAACCACGCTCCTATCGGGACATATAGATCCCGTTTCTTCCCTAAAGAGTCCACTCGATGCCGTTGCGGCTTCTGGATGGAATCCCGCAAACACATAGTCCTCACTTGTCCACTCCACGTTTGAGAAGACAAGCCTATATCCACATTCAAGGAATTCATTGAGTTCCTTGAATACAATCCTCAGGCGTTTGCATTCAATTCTAGCGCGCCTCTTCATAACCCTCCACATACCATTCAATGACGAGCTGGGCTTTGCTTAAGCATCTCCTCGTCACCATCTCCTATACAAGTTCCCGCAACTCCTATTCGACACGCTGGGCTGCGCTATAGCGTCTCCGTATCCACCCACCCATCTCTTCCACTTCCATATGCATCAAAGCTTCCATGTTTTGATATTCCAGTAAGTTCATTTGAGCTTGACTATAGTCGTCTCTCTCTCTCTCTTTCTCTGTAATAGTACTGTAGTCGCCACTGCGTCCTCTATGGTTTTACTAAAACACTCTGAACACGAGTAAATAGTTTTGTTTCGTTTCGTTTCATCTGGACTTTCCTAGCTAGTTTGTAATTAGTTAGGCATGGACTGCGATCGAGCACCACGTAATAAATTGTTGATT
>KQ962483.1:274096-285062 GCA_001563735.1 Leucoagaricus sp. SymC.cos
TCAGTACACATACTCACATTATGGAGAAAACACATCAAGCGGGGAGAATTCAAATAATAGGAGCTTGCACATCAATCGCAAGGTCAGTAAGTATAGGGGTGCATTTTGACTAATTCTATTTCCATGAGTTGGCCTATTGGCGTGTTCCCTCGGCTCGCGATTCAGTTCACGGCCACATGTGGACAGGCCACCCTGTGTACGTAACTCAACCTCACGAGCAGTGCAAGCCGCTCAACAACCCCTTGTCCAATTGTTGTCAGCCATGAAGCTCAAGGTTTTTCAAATCCTCGCGTTTTTCTCTACTTTTCTCTTCACAACTTCACTTGCATTCTCTCCACACGGGCTATATGCAGGAATAACGTCCTCGATTAAAGGTATGTCTGTCAAAGGTCTCGCTTTTTTGACCCGACTAACACCTCATTGCCTATAGGAGGGGTCGGCAGTACGTCCATTACTGGAGATCTTGAGAACTGGTGGGAAGAGGCCCAAAAGTACGGTCCCAAAGCTGGCCAAGTCGTCTTAAACGCGGTGGTCAAATGGTACCAAGAGACCGCACATTTGGTCAGCAATCTCAAAATTGCCATGGATGACACAGTTCAAGAAGTGCGTAACGTGCGCGTCGAACTCGAAACATTCATTACAGAGAAAGACATCACGATGGACCACGTTTCCGAAGTACTCTCGGAAGAAATTGGCAAGGCCTATAAAGAGCTGAAAGACGATATCACTGTTCCCTTGCCGGAGAATCCTAGCGAGAAGGCCAAGAGACGATCTGAGTTAATTGAAGAGGCTTTGCGGAAAGTTGACAGGGCGTATGTGCAGGCGATGGTTAGGCTGGGTATTCCCGACGAGCAAGCCGACGAGCAATTTCAGACGGTCTTACCAAAGATTCGCAATGTTTTACTAGTCGCTGGTGAGTGTATGAGCACCTACGCTGTGTGTTCAGGTGAACTCACATCACATCATTTGCCCAGGGAACATTATTGATCACCATCCTTTCCTCTTGGATTCCGTGATTTTTGGTGTGTCCATGCTGCTTTTACCGGAGGTTCAGATCCTTCGTCCCATAATGACCCTCTTCGGATTTGGTCCATTGGGTCCGGTCAAAGGTGAGCACACTCCGTGAGCGTTGAATCTGTGAAGTATCATCAGTAATCCTTTGGGAGTAGGATCGACGGCAGCTTGGCTTCAAAGTAGGTTCTGGGGGGGATTCGTGAAAGCCGGTAGCTGGTTTGCAATCCTCCAGAAAGTTGGCATGACCCTGACCGGCAGTTGGATACAAAGGGTGATGGCCAGTGCTGGGCTGGCAGCTGTTCTCGGATTTGTCGTAAACAAGACTGCTAAGCTATGTTCGTGAGCTCGAGTAGACCTAGGCTTACCCTTGCAACTTTCTCTTTTTGCCCTATGGAACATTCTTTTCTTGATCTTAGTTGAGTTTGTGAGGGCTGAGGCGTGGCAGGAATGGTATATAGTAGCGAAATAAATAGCATGCATGCAGAAAAATATTGTCCATCAGTCAGCGCTAGTCAGCTGAGTAGTGCCATATGACGAGCGGCAATCCTTGTCACATTTCCTGTAAAGAGGCCAAACACCTCTCCTGTTTGGAACTTTGGGTATAGTTATTGATTTTACCTTCAACTCTATTCTCAGAGTGTCGAATTAAGGATATCTCATGTAACGATCCTGTGCCTTGCAAACGTTAACACGAGACAATATATGTGTAATCTCCAAACCCCAAGTCGGATTGCCAGTGGCCAAAGCAGACTTCCGTAGGTGAGTGGGAACACTGGACGGTACTGGCTTACTAGCCCATTATATTGTGTTTAGGCACACGTATATTTGTGTGAACGCCATTATCAGCGGGCATCCTTAACGTTAGCAGCAGACTTAGCAGTGAAGCTTTGAAGACGAATTCATGATCGGTCTCCATATGGCGAGAGATTTTCAGATGTCTGTATCGGATCTCTGGAAAAGTTTTAATGTGCCCTTGAAGCATATCAGTACACATACTCACATTATGGAGAAAACACATCAAGCGGGGAGAATTCAAATAATAGGAGCTTGCACATCAATCGCAAGGTCAGTAAGTATAGGGGTGCATTTTGACTAATTCTATTTCCATGAGTTGGCTTATTGGCGCGTTCCCTCAGTTCGCGATTCAGTTCACGGTCACATGTAGACAGGCCACCCTGTGTACGTAACTCAACCTCACGAGCAGTGCAAGCCGCTCAACAACCCCTTGTTCAATTGTTGTCAACCATGAAGCTCAAGGTTTTTCAAATCCTCGCGTTTCTCTTTACTTTTCTCTTCGCAACTTCACTTGCATTCTCACTACACGGGCCATATGCAGGAATAACGTCCTTGGCTAAAGGCATGTTTGTCAGAGGACTCGCTTTTTTGATGCGACTAACACCCCATTGCCTATAGGAGGGGTCGGCAGTACGTCCATTACTGGAGATCTTGAGAACTGGTGGGAAGAGGCCCAAAAGTACGGTCCCAAAGCTGGCCAAGTCGTCTTAGATGCGGTGGTCGAACAGTACCAGGAGACCGCACATTTGGTCAGCGATCTCGAAACCGCTATGGATGACTTGGTTCAAGAAGTGCATAAAGTGCACGTCGAACTCAAAGCATTCATTGCAGAGAAAGACATCACGATGGACCACGTTTCTGAAGTACTCTTGGAAGAAATCAACAAGGCCTACAAAGAGCTGAGAGACGATATCACTGTTCCCTTGCTGGAGAATCCTAGTGAGAAGGCTAAGAGATGATCTGAGTTAATTGAAGAGGCTTTGTGGAAAGTTGACAGGGCGTATGTGCAGGCGATGGTTAGGTTGGGTATTTCCGACGAACAAGCTGACCAGCAATTTCAGGTGGTCTTACCAAAGATTCACAATGTTTTACTAGTCGCTGGTGAGTGTATAAGCACCTATGCTGCATGTTCAGTGAACTCACATCAAATCATTTGCCCAGGGAACATTATTGATCACCATCCTTTTCTCTTGGAGTCTGTGATTTTTGGTGTGTCCATGCTGCTTTTGCCGGAGGTTCAGATCCTTCATCCCATAATGACCATTTTCGGATTTGGTCCATTGGGTCCTGTCAAGGGTGAGACATCCCACGAGTCTTGATTTTACAAAGTATTATAAGTAACCTTTTGGGAGCAGGATTGACAGCAGCTTGGTTTCAAAGTAGGTTCTGGGGGGGTTCTGTGAAAGCCGGTAGCTGGTTTGCAATCCTCCAGAAAGTTGGTATGACATTGACTGGCAGTTGGATACAAAGGGTGATTGTCAGTGCTGGGCTAGCAGCTGTTTCCGGATTCTTTGTAGACAGAACTGCTGATTAATTTTCGTGAACTGGAGCAGACTTAGGTTACTTGTAATGGCCCAGGAACTCATTGATAACTCAATGATCTACATAGATTATTATCGCTGGAATATCCAAGGAACTACTGGAGAAGATGACGATATACTTAGGATACCGACCCTCTTACCAGAAGAGTTACCAGAGAAGCCCTACCTCGATCCTATACTCTTAGACACTTACAACAATCCTCCCTTCAGACGATATACTCTGAACAGGAAAGTGATCTGTACTCTCAAGAACAGATCGTCTGATGTAGTCACAAATGGATGGAAGATTATCGACGACACACCGACATTATGGCGTCATCCCTATATGGACTTCCAAGGACGAGTGCTTATGCAAGTCCTTGTACAACAGCTCATTACAGGAAGTTACCAAAGTGGACATATGACTCCGAATATTCAAATCACCCTTGATGCGATGAAAGTCGATTCACCCACACTGCCGCTTTCGCCGACCCTATCATATGCGGACAACTCAGCATCTCCACCACAATCTATTCCTCCTCCACTTCCCACTGAGGATTCCATGGATTACTCTACCGACACTAGCGAATCAGCACATAGTATCACACGAAGCCGAAGTGTATCCCTGAAGACCGACACTATGGGACACGACTACTTCCGCTACACCACCTCTCCAGAACCTATGTAGGAAATATGACTATCACGTACACCTTTATCATCCCACCCCTATGCCGTCTTCCATTTGATTACCCTGATGATCAACCTTCTCAATTCCCAAGCCATCATCAGTGAATGTATTATTAGTTACAACTTCTTCTGATTGACTTTTATAGTTTTATGATCTATTACCCTAGTAGACGTAAACTTCGGACTTCTCAACTTCAACGTCTAATTAGTGAATGTATTATTAGATTCTGATGCCACATGTACTTCTCCCCTCCTCGTTCCCTCCTTTACCCTCAAACGTTTTCCTCTTTACTCTTACTATTGGACTATAGACTTGTAGTATAGTTTACGTGCAGACTTCGCTTATGCCTCATGTACGAGGAACTTTACTAGATAGACTTCTATCGCCCCATATAGATAGAAAAAGAATCTGTATGTATCTAGATAGAATGTATATATAGCAAAGAGGCGCTCTCATGGAAGCTTAGCTTCCATCCTCTTCGGTTACTCGTCTACACTACTCCTAAGACGCTTTACCTTAGTGAGACGTCTCTCACGCCTTCACTGATTGACTTACTGTCAGAAGAGGAATCCCTGCATTACGGAGCTACCCACAAGTTAACCTCATGTTAGCGTTCTTTGCAAGACGCTATTCTCTCCCATGAGTAAATAATCTTATTCTTGCCTCATAACTCATAGTAGGACGGAATGATGGTTGCTCCCATTCTGAACCGAACTGGATGAGTATCAATCGATATCGGGCATATCGAATCGCAAGGGTACGGAGAAGGCTGGAGAATCATCTCCCCTCAGTCTCTTCAGAATAGGACTTGTGTAGTCAGCTTCCCTTTGGAAAAACATAAGTATCGTTCGCGACGAAGAACTACTGACCCATAGGGATAGGCACTCATTGCCCTCTAGGAATGAGGTCCTGCCGATAAGCACCCATAACATTAGGATGGAAGCTCCCTTCCTGAACTGGCTGAGGAGCAGAAAGGTAAGCAAACAGTAATAATTGGTTGTGACTGATCAATTAGCCTAAGTGCTGCACGAGTTGATCACTCTATGGTAAGAATGGGCATCTTGGAAAAACAGGTCTAAAGACACTGAACTGTCCCCTACTCCCAGAGCGGTTAGGCAAGTATTTGACATATTTGACTAATCTAAGGAATAGGCCGTCCGATTGAACAGATCGACATATACTGATCAAAATCAATCCTCGAAATTGAGTCCATACTCGAGCACCCTTAGAAGACTTCGTCATTGCCAGTGGACGTACAACTACTGAGAAGATAAGTAAAGAAAGGCATTACTTATTGAACCTTGAAATATAGGATTCGAGAAGGAAAACTCGAATTGAAACAAACATACCTAAGCTGCAGAAAACAACTGGTCCGGATCGATTAAACAAATAGACAAAAGGCCACACTCCCTACCTTCATGAACGACATGCCCAGATAACGATTAAGACAAACTCTGAAACGAGGATGCACCATGACCAAAAATAATGAAATTACGAAGTTAACGATTTACAACACAGATAAACAACAATTTCCGAATGACAAACTGGACAACAAGAAAGACAGAGAAGAAGAAGAGACAGAGATAGAGCAAACGACGCTGCAGAAGAAAATCAAAGTCAACTCCGAGATATTGAACAACCTCATACATGAATTGAAACAGAAGAAACTAGACCAATCCACATTGAAAATGAAAACATCGAATTTTGGAACCGACTCGACCCCGACACCTGACTCCTCTTGTTGGAACAACAATGACAACGAGACTCAAGAAACAGTGAAACCCAACCAGAGCCTTTTACGCTCCCTCTCGACTTTGCCCCTATCCGAGGAAATACACCACGACAATCACCTTGAACCCTCTCCTTTGACGAGCACAGAAGCCCTCAACAGATATCCTCATCTCCCAACCCTATACTCCCTGAGCTTCACGACAACCCCACATCTATACAAAATGCCTCTACCATTAACACCTCCCAAAGACGACAAATGGCGACTCAGCAAACAACATGAGATCCAAAGGTCTCTAAACCAAGAGCTTTTACCAGAAACACTGAAGACTACAAATGATGGAAATCCGACCTTGACCTCTTCTTTATTGCTCAACCTAACACCTACGATACCAACGCGAAGAAAATCTACTACACCTTACTTACTATGGAAGGACCTGCGACAGAGTGGAAATGTGCCTTTATCAAGGACAAGACAACCAACAATGTCCTCAATCCAGGATCCATCACTGACTTCAATACCACACTCGATACATCATTCAAACATGTTAGCAATAACCTCCGAGGAATACACAAACTCCAAACCACACGACAAAATGGAAGACCAATTGAAGAATACATTAATCAATTCAAGAACAAACTCGCGATCTCCGGACTTGCCGATGTTAACATGCGAATCGTCTTCTTCCTTCAAGGATTGGACCCATATTACTATACAAGAGTCCAAAACCAGAATCCCAATCAATCCTCTATCGACAACTTCTACGCCGCTGCCAGACAAGTGGCAGGAATAGAGTACCTTCAACCATATGTTCACTCTTCAAGAGATCATCGACCATGAAGAGAATGCTCTTATCGCATGTGGAAAAGTTCTACAAAGCACTGTTCAAAAACAAACTACCAATCTTATACATCGACTAGAAAGATCACTGAAGCCCCAGGATATGGTCCCATGGACGTTGACCTCCTTGAACAACTCAATTACGCTCGACACGAAGAAGAAGAGTCAAGCGAATACGAAGAAAGCGAAACTGAAAGCGAAAGTGATGACAGCGACATCAAATGATACATCGCCAAAAGAGTTGAAGAAGAACTCAACTCCCTTCTTACTGAAGACTACGCTAAACTCAGAGCTGAAGGAAAATGCTTTCTCTGTAAAGAAGGACAACATTTCGCTGCTGACTGCCCTTTCAACAAGAAATTTCGAAAATGAAACTCTAAAGGGACTGCGAAATGATGCACCCTCAAGTTCAAGAAAGAAAAAGAGAAAGGAAAGAGACTTCAACGTCTAGGATGACATCGGATCTTCAACGCTGAAGAAACAAGTGACGAGGAAATAGAAGAACAGAAGAACGAAAAGTCAAATTTTACGAAACGGAATTAGGAAGCAAGGACCCGAAAATTCCAGAAGAAATCAATCAAGTGAATCTCGCAAACGAAAAATGACTATTTCATATTCCCATCACTATTCATCCTCTCTCTGATCCCGACACTCCTTTTACCACCTTACTAGACTCAGGAGCTAGCAATAATTTCATTGACCCCGAATTAGCACGACGATGGAGACTCCCTTCTAAACCACTATTGAAAACTATGAAAATCTGAAATGCAGACAGATCAATTAATCAAACCAACAATTATGTCAACATCGAATTCACCACAGACAGACAAAACCAAACGATTAACGCCACAATAACAAAACTAGGAGAACCACGACTTATCCTAGGAGCCCCATGGTTGCAAAACGCAAACCCCGACATCAACTGGAAAAACAGGACAATCTCTCTCGACCAACAGTCGATTTATGATGAGATATGTGACCAAATCTCTGACGGATATGAATACATGAACCATGTACAAATGGATGATGATGAGGATGAGATAAACATCAAGACTAATACTTCACAACTACTAGCCCAGAAATATGGTGACAAGAAATCTGACAACCCTCGAAAAATCATACCTACTGACTATCATCGATACCTTGATGTATTTTCCGAGAAGAAAGCGAGCCGATTTCCCCCAGATCGAAAATGGAACCACAAGATCAAATTACTACCTATGTTTGAAGCAAAACCATTCCCGAATTACAAACTCGCTCCGAAGGAACTCAAAGAGCTCGACAAATTCCTCGATGAAAATCTTTCAAAAGGATATATATGACCATCAAAATCACCTATGGCCTCACCATTCTTCTTCGTATCCAAGAAAGACGGAAAGCTTCGACCATGTCAAGACTACCGCTATCTAAACGAACATACCAAGAAGAACGCTTACCCCCTTCCGAATATCGCCACCCTTTTCGACCAACTCGAAGGATCAAACTATTTTACGAAAATGGACATTCGAAGTGGATACAACAACATATGCATCCATCCACTGGATATATGGAAAGCTGCCTTCAGAACACCTAGAGGACTATATGAACCAATGGTAATGTTCTTCGGCATGTGTAATTCACCAGCCACCTTTCAGATGATGATGGACAAAATATTCAAACCTCTCATCTGCGCGAAAGGAGTCCTTATCTATATGGACGACATCCTTATTCACGCCGCGACAAAAGAAGAACTCAAACGACTCACACTAGAAGTGTTAGAAGTCCTCCAAAAACACGACCTCTACCTGAAGCCATCCAAATGCGAATTCAAAAAACAATGAATTGAATACCTTGGCGCCATGATCACTCCTTCAACAATCGAAATGGACCACGTAAAGTTGAAAGGAATAATGGAATGGCCAACACCCACGACGACACGAGAAGTACGCAAATTTATGGGTTTTTGCAACTTCTATCGACGATTCGTACACAATTATTCTAAAATCGCTGCCCCCTTGAATCGCCTCATGTCTACTAACGTGACATTTGAATGGACGACGGAGCACAATAAAGCCTTTCAAGAAATGAAAGCAATGTTCAACGAGAAACCCGTCCTGGCCAAGGCAAACTCGGACCTTCCTTACGAAGTAGAAACCGATGCATCAGCCTATGCCTCAGGAGCAGTTCTATACCAAAAGAATGCTGCAGGATGACGACAACCCATTGCATTTCACTCTCAATCCTTCATGCCTAGTGAATGAAATTATCACTGCTCAGAGCAAGAATTACTCGCAATTATTCACGCCGTAAAAATCTGGCAACATCACCTCTTAGGAGCATGACATCCGGTCATAGTCTGGACCGACCATGAGAACCTCACTCGGTGGAGAAAACCTCAAGACCTTAATCCTCGACAACGACGATGGCACACAACACTGGAAGAATACAAACTGATGTTGAAACTACGACACATCCCAGGAAAGAAAAACGTTGCGGCCGACACACTTTCAAGACGACCTGACTTAGCACCTACCGATCAAGATAAACACAAAATAACTCTCCTCGATGATGAATTTATCAATATCCTCAACGATGATTTACTACAACAAATCAAGAATAAAAGCGACTTGATCGAGGTAAAGGAATGGGATACCCCTGTGACGGATATACCCCGCAGAAATGGAATACCCATTATACCTAACAATACGGACATACGACGCTGCCTATTGCAGGCATGCCACGATCATCCTACAGCAGGACATCCAGGACAAGCCAAAACGCTACGAAAACTACAACTGCACACCTATTGGCTGCACATGCGAGACTACGTAATCGAATACATTAAAGGATGTAAAGAATGTCAAGCGCACAAGATCATACGATGACCCAAACATCCGCTGTTACAACCTATCAAAGGACCCACGAAGACACGGCCCTTCTCCCAGATCTTGATGGATCTCATCACCAATCTTCCGAAATCCCACAGTTATGATAGTATTTTAGCCATTGTGGACCATGGCTTAATGAAGGGGATAATATTAGCCCCTACAACAAAAATGGCTATGTCATTTCAGATCGCTCAACTATTAATTGACCATCTTTTCAGAAGATTTGGGTTACCCGATAAGGTCATTAGCGATCGCGACCCTAAATTCACATCCAAATCTATGTGCGCTCTATACAAAGCCCTCCATATCCAACCCGCCTTTTCTACCGCATACCATCCGCAGACAGACAGAACGACAGAACGATTCAATCAAGAAATCAAAACGTACCTAGCTATCTTCACAGCTAATGACCCAAGCAAATGGAGCAAATACCTCGCTATCTACGAATATGTTCGTAACAATCAACCACACTCCGGAAGAAAGGAAACTCCTTTTGAACTTTATCAAGGAGAACGACCTAAATCACTTTCCTGGAAAGAAGACCGAACCAACAACCCCGACGCCGATTCCTGAGCCAAGATGCTAATAGCTGCCAGGAACCAAGCCCTCTTGGCACACAATCATGCGTGACAACAGATGATGAAGAAGACTAGTCATCTGTGCCTCCCGACCTTCGAAATAGGACAAAAGGTTTGGTTAAATAACAAGAACTTGCCCCTATATCGAAAATACCGAAAGCTTATGCCAAAACAAGAAGGACCCTTCGAGATCATCGACAAGAAGTCCCCATTGGTATTCAAGCTACGACTTCCCCCTCAATGGAAGATACACGACACCTTCCACGCCTCTCTTCTACTCCCATATACAGAAAATTTTCTGTATGGACGACATCACGAGCGACTGCCACCTGACTTAGATGAAGGAGAAGAGACCTATGAGGTAGAAGCAATTGTAAACCATAAACTAATCAGGAATAGGTTCCACTATCTTGTAAAATGGGAAGGCTATCTGACTTCAGAAAACACCTGGGAACTACCAAAGAACCTGGAAAAGGCAACCGATATCCTACGATGATATAAATGCCTACATCGACTTCCTTAGACATGCCCCCAACTCCTGAACCCACTGACAACGTTGCTCACACCACACCCAACACTGAACGACTCAATTGACTACTTGAAAGTATCACTCATCGCCCTCATAATAATTCTCCTCTTGAAGCATAGGATCAAGTTCAACAAAGTCAAGACGGCGAGAACATACACAACCCTAGTACATCAGCCTTACTGACGCTGACGACTCCACTCACATCACCTTCTATCCTAACGCCTCGACTTTCTACTCTCCGACTCCTACCCAACTTTTTCATTGACCAAAATGGAGAATACACCTCTTTCACAGTCGACGGGAACCCAGTCAGGGCTTCCTCCCTTGCTGGAAATGCCACAATTCTGGATCGATCCCTCGACTATTCCCTATCACAACTTAAATGGGATAACTTGCCCCTTGAGGA